>CM070485.1:3454505-3487005 GCA_036324585.1 Champsocephalus esox | reverse complement strand
ACTATTACTCATGTACAAGATTTGAGTACTTCTCCCACCTCTGGTAGTGGTGTAGTTTGGACCCAAACGCAGGACAGAGGAACGTATAACAGAAAATACTTTTATTTATTTCTTGGTCTAGACAAGGCAAAGCAAACCAGAACATAACTTCCTCAAAACGACAAACAACAATAAGAACAACATTAAACAGAAAAGCAGGACTTAATACAAGCAAAATTAAAGGTGCCAGTGTTTGCAGAGCTAATGGGGAACAACTTGGACGAATAACGGCGGGACATTCTAACAAAATAGGTGGGAAAACCCACAAAAAATTGGCAGTCCATTAAATTCAATTGAAAACAAGATTGTTAACGTTGACGATGAAGGAAACATGCAAAAACCTCGTAGAAAACAAAATGAAAGTGTCCCCAGTTGGTGCATTGCAGGGTTCATGTATATCGACTTCTTGCTCAATTTGTATTTTTGTATTTTATCATATATGTTGCATGGTTGGAGGAGCTCAGGACAGAAGAATGTCATTGCCATTTCTACACTGTAGCTTTGTGCATATAATAAAACCTGTCAAGGAAAACCAAATGAAAGTGTCTCCACTTCGCAGGGTTCCTCTGGAGAAGGGTAAGACAGCGAGGGAGAACCTGGAAGAGCAAGGTCTTTGGGAGGAATACCGTCTCAAATACCCGTACAACCCCATGGTCAAGTTTGACGATAGCTTTGCTGTCGGCGACGAGTCCATGACCAATGACGCTGATGTGAGTAACAGCTGCTGAAGATTTAAAGGTCACCAATTATGTAGACAAAATCCACTTTTTCCTTTTCTGTGGAAAGAGACTCTGAAAGTTTCAGGAACAAAGATTCTCTCTCTTTTTGATCCATTTCTATAAAAACCTGTCTGAAAATGAGCTGATCAGATTTTGGCCACTTGATGATGTCATAACGATGTGTTGTCTTGTATAACCATTAGCCAATCAGCAACCAAGGTACCCCCCCCCCTCCCTTATCACCTGAATCTCCTCCTAGAGCACCAAATGTCTCTCAGAGGGGCGTGGGGAGGGGCTCCTTATTTTCATCTAAAGTAACAGACAGAGAATCAGCACTTTGGAAACAGGGCTGAAACAGAGGGGATTATGGGTAATGCTTCAATGATCTGTTTGGTGTTCCAGCCAATCAGAGACAGGCTCTGTATATACCTGAGACCTGTGATATGTTGATGAGAAACAGGATAATAGGGGACCTTTAACAGATGAACTTTGATAAAGACAGCTAAGGTTCCCATTGTGTCCTCTTCCTCTCCAGCTGGCTTACTATGGCATCATCTCCATCGGGACCCCTCCTCAATCCTTCAAGGTCATCTTCGACACCGGATCCTCCAACCTGTGGATTCCCTCGATCTACTGCAGCAGCCGCGCCTGCAGTACGTAAAACTCTTCATCTATTACTAGCGTCTATTTAATGGTAATAACAGGATCACACAAAAGGCCGATGCATCTCAGATGCGCACAACGATCCATGTGGAAACATTATGGGCTTTTAAGCTGATAAATATTGAAAAAAGGAAGGACCAGATGAAACCTAAATCCATTGAGTAGTGGAAAACGTGATCTGACAGTCCTTAAAGAAGTGTAGAGAGAGTATGGGTGTGATTACCCATCCAGAGTGAGTAGTTAGTTCCTAACTCTGTAGGAAAGCCGAACCTCAAAGCATTTGGTTGAAATATTAGGCTTGTATTTGGGCAATGGGTTCGGACAGTGCTTCTCAAAGTGTGGTCCGCGGACCACTGGTGACCACTGGCGCCCCCAAGTGGTCCGTGAGTATATTGGTAACATTTCACATTTGAAATAAACAAATTAATTTAAGTTTTCCGCAGTCTCACTGGAATATCTCCGCAATGGAGCAAGCTTAAGTTTCATTTTTGATTACATGATATAGCCTAGCGCAACACCTTCATCACACATATTGCAACTTGTTTGTACCACTTTCAGGCAATTTGTAATCTGTTCTAGAAAAACGATGTGATTTTGGATATTTGTGGAGTTAGGTGGTCCACGAGTGTTTTTTTATTGGTTAAGTGGTCCTTGGTATGAAAAAGTTTGAGAACACTGGGTTAGGAGGTAATCTATGCATAGTTAAAACTAGGAACACAAATTAATCCAATTACCATTGAATTTCCCCTAAAAAAAGTCAATACAATGATGAGAATATCTCATCGTCAATTTTATCTCGTAAATTGACGGCTCATATCTCTTATAACTGTTTCAGGTTACAACTTTACGAACAAGACTGAACAGAAAAGCAGGACTTAATACAAGTGGAAGTGCTGTTGTTTGCAGGGTGGATGGGGAAAATGTTAAACTAATAACTCCAGGAAAGTCAAACAAAAGAGGCGGGAAAACCCACAAAGACAGGAAGTCCAAACAGACATGGGGAATAAAGTTTCAATTGCTTTACTTTGCACTCACTGCAAAATATGTTATTGTCAATAAACACCTAATCAGCAAACATTTAACAATTATTTTTAGTCTTTACATCTGTTCTTTCGAGACAACCACAACCAGTGTAACCCCGGTAGTCTTTAGAGATGTTTTAGTAGAGAGTATGATTGTGATTAGGCATCCAGAGCGAGTTGTTTAGTCCAAGATCTGCAAAGGAAAGATTGTAAATTCCCGTTATTTTACCACTTTAATGTCCACATTTGTTCTTGTTATGATACAGCCCTTATCTCTGATGTTCTGAGGAAGTTGTTGTTAGGGTGGTTTGAAAGTCTAGATTGCAGATCATAGGTTAATAGTGGCAGTCCATTTAACTAGATTGAAAACAAGAGGTCAAGACTTTTCAATTATGTCATTTGCTTTAAAAGAAAATTCACAAATATACACTTTATCAGACAAGCATTGTTAATATGTTTGTCCGACATCTGTTTTTTCTAGACAACCACGATAAGTTTAATCCCAGCTCCAGCAGCACCTTCAGAAATAACGGCCATGCTCTCAGCATCCAGTACGGCACCGGCAGCATGACCGGATTCCTGGGATACGACACTGTGACCGTAAGAAAATAAAGAAATTACTAACACTATATATTCGAAAATGGGTTCACAGTTCACATGTTTAATCGTGGTGCTGTAAAAAGCACGACCAATCATCTGAGCCGGCTAAAGTAACTGGACGGCCTACCTGCCTGTCAGCCTTCCATCTGTGCACAAACTTATCTCGTGCCCTCATTGGCGCGTTCGTGTGTGTTGGAGGAGGGGCTCTGTGAGGAAGTGGCAGATTTTCTCCGGTCGTGTATTTTCAAATTCTAGCGCACTCGAGCTGGTTTCTCCAAAATTACCTACCCCACCTTTAAGTATATTTGTCTGGTATCAATACTTTACTCCACTACTTATTTTTCTGACGATTTTTTATTGCGTGCTTATTTATTTGAACACAATCCGTGTATCCATCATTTCCTGGTCTTCTCTAAAGAAGAGGGACCAATGGAAACGTTGTCATGTTGCCGTTGTTCAGCATGGAAACATTAATCAGCTAACAATGACATTATTGTTCTATTAATATAAAGGGAGGTCAGGTACTCTTTAAAGCAGCTGCTAGTTATGGGTACTTTTTACTGAAGGACACTTCAAAGCCTCTTTACTTTTACTTGAGTAAAGAAGTTTAGTCAGTACTTCTACTTTCACCAGAGTATTTCTAAACACGAGTATCTGTACTTCTACTTGAGTAAAGGATGTCTGTACTTTTGCCATCTCTGTTGATTAGCTAAATCAAATGATCCTGTTTTAATTTAAGAGTGTTTTGAATCCCTGTGTTCTGTGTTTCTCAGGTGGGTGGACTCGCTGTGAAGAACCAGATCATCGGCCTGAGTCAGACTGAAGCTCCCTTCATGCAGTACATGCGCGCTGACGGTATCCTCGGCCTGGCGTACCCTCGCCTGTCTGCATCCGGCGCTACACCCGTCTTCGACAACATGATGAGTGAGCATCTGGTCAACCAGGACATGTTCTCCGTGTACCTGAGCACGTAAGCACATAAATAACTTTGTATCATTCGATCAAGAGGACTAATGCAGGAATGAGTCTTAAAACCATTGAATAAGTCAGCTTTAACCACTTCTTGTTCCCTCGTCTTGAAGTTTTTTTTATGTTTTTTGGTTGGAAAGGATTTTCACGTTTTGTTCTACGACTTAAAATACATCAGTAAATACCCCAGTGGTGGATTTAAAAATGACGTTTGCTAACAAGTGTCTAAATAAGACGACTAAACTTCATCACACCCAACATTAGCCAACGTTAGCTTATCGATATAGCCTTACATTAGCTTTTGTCTTCATAAAGTGTTGTTAATATGTGGAGATTATCTCTCAAAACATGTAATTATCACAAACATGTTATCCTATTTTCTGCAATATTCCAAAATTCCCATTAGCTTTTTGTTGAGGGATGCTAACTTGTGATGCTAACTTCCAAGTCACAAAAAGACATCATCCCTGCACCGCTCTATACTGAGATAGCAACTGATTTCTACACAATGTTTCATTTTTTAAATTAATTTGTTATCATTTATTCTACTATTTTAACAATTATACAGTTTATTCATCCAAAAAACAAACAAAATTAGTAATACAGAGGTAGCCCTCCTGTTAGAAGATAATTCCGTATTAAATACGCACACAGATAAACAAAGTTCTACCCATGCATATGTACACATATACATACATATAGATCTGTAAAGTAACTAAAGGTATTACATACATGTAGTGGAGTAAAAGTACACAATTTACCTTTGAATTATAATGGAGTAGAAGTAGAAAGTAGCATTAAATTGAAATACTCAAGTAAAGTAAAGTACCTCCAAGTTGTATTTAAGTACAGTACTTGAGTTAATCTACTTAGTTACTTCCCACCTTTGCATCTATGAAAGGTAATAAAAGGATCACAAAATATAAATAAAATGAAAATAAAATAAAATAATAAAGTAAACAAAATAAAACAATTAATTAAGAATGTTCTCTCCTGTCTTTGCAGTGACTCTCAGCAAGGCAGTGTGGTGACCTTTGGTGGCGTTGACCCCAACCATTATTCTGGTTCCATCACCTGGATCCCCCTCTCCCGCGAGCTGTACTGGCAGATCACAGTGGACAGGTAAAGAAACAAAAACACAGCATTACAAATCCTCCAGAAGTCTCTAAACGTGTTCTGATGCCTGCTGTTCTGTTTCTCTTTCAGTGTTACTGTCAATGGTGAGGTTGTGGCCTGTAATGGCGGCTGCCAGGCTATCGTTGACACCGGTACTTCTCTGATTGTCGGACCTCAGAGCAGCATCAACAACATCAACAGCAAAGTGGGAGCTACCAACAACAACGGAGACGTAAGTGCCCAGATGTTAAAGGATATTCCCGCAGCTTCTTGTTGTTGAAAGAACGGTACAAAAAACGTAACTCTTTCCTCCATTTTTCTTTTGCTTCAGTACATGGTCAACTGCAACAGCATTGCCCAATTGCCTGATGTGATCTTCCACATCCACGGAGAGACCTTCACAATCCCAGGCACTGGCTACGTCCGCGGGGTAAGATGTTCTGCTTGCCTGCCAGACACTTTACATGAGTGATGCATGAATGAGTCCTAAAACCCATTAATGCTGACTCATTTCTGGATTTTAGAACTAATTCCTGCAACACTATCCTCCCCGTCTCAGATTAAATGGTGTTTTGAACGTGTTTATGGTTGTTAGCCTGAAATAAGAAGGTCTGTGGTTAACACAAGATGAAGAGATTTTTATTTTACGACATAAAATACGTCAGTAAATACCCCACTGGTGAATACAAAAAATGGTGGATGCTAACAAGTGTCTAAATGAGACGACTAAACGTCATCACGTCCACCCGCCTTTAGCTTAGCGCTTGGTGACGTGAAGTCATGTGACCGTGCTGTAGTTCTTTATAGCCCAACATTAGCCACCTTTAGCCTAGCGGTGGAGACTTGAAGTCATGTGACCATGCTGTAGTTCCTTTATAACCCAACATTAGCCACCTTTAGCTTAGCGGTGGAGACTTGAAGTCATGTGACCGTGCAGTAGTTCCTTTATAGCCCAACATTAGACGCTTTTAGCTTAGCGTTAGTGATGTGAAGTCATGCGACCGTGCTGTAGTTCCTTTATAGCCCAACATTAGCCTCCTTTAGCTTAGCGGTGGTGACGTGAAGTCATGTGACCGTGCTGTAGTTCCGTTATAGCCCAATATTAGCCACCTTTAGCTTAGCGGTGGAGACGTGAAGTCATGTGAGCGTGCAGTAGTTCCTTTATAGCCCAACATTAGACGCTTTTAGCTTAGCGGTGGTGATGTGAAGTCATGTGACCGTGCTGGAGTTCCTTTATAGCCCAACATTAGCCTCCTTTAGCTTAGCGGTGGTGACGTGAAGTCATGTGACCGTGCTGAAGTTCCTTTATAGCCCAACATTAGCCACCTTTAGCTTAGCGGTGGTGACGTGAAGTCATATGACCGTGCTGTAGTTCCTTTATAGCCCAACATTAGCCGCCTTTAGCTTAGCGGTGGTGACGTGAAGTCATGTGACCATGCTGTAGTTCCTTTATAGCCCAACGTTAGCCGCCCTCCATCTGAAACTCTTCTCTTTCCACAGTCTCAGTCCTATGGCTGCCATACTGGCTTCGGTAACGGAGGAGACAACCTGTGGATCCTGGGAGACGTCTTCATCAGACAGTACTACGCCATCTTCAGCAGAGGCCAGAACATGGTGGGTCTGGCCAAGGCTAGATGAGAAACCTGGAGTCACTCCTACCAACATCTTTAAATCAATCACATGTGTTTCATAGTAGGAATTACAAAATGTTTCTAAAATGTACAATAAATAAACATGACACACACTTGTAAGTGAAGACATAGACACATGAATATTTGTTGATATGCATTTGATTTTAAGATTATTTAAAGGTATGTTTGCCTTTATTTAACCGATGACAGGGTATAAATGAGGGATGGAAAGAGGTATGACATGCAAATCATTTACTGGAATCAAACTTGGGACAAGAAGCTTAATGTTTGATTAAACAATCACCAATCAGTCAATGATTCACAAAGATTTAGGTTGACAGTAAAGTTTTACGCTTACAAAAACCTGTATTTATTAAGAGACCAAATCTTGGTTTTGGTCAATAACTTTGTCTGACCAGTGGCGAGCCGTGACTTTTATACCTGCGGCTGTCTTTTTGGTGTCCACTAAATAAAGGATTGCTATACTTTCAGACCCCTCGTCTCGCCTCCCAGCTTTTTGTTGCAGCCCAAGAGCCGGGTTGTAACATATGGGGCAGGGCCGGCCCTAGAATTTTAGGGGCCCTAAGCGAGCTTTGGCTTGGGGGCCCCCCTCACTCGAGCGCGTTCTCACTACACACAACACGGAACCAACTTTTGTCTTAAGATGTTAGCATAAAGACACATTTTGTTTAAATAAGCATGTGAATATCGTGGACCTAACCTCCTCTAGGGGGGTCCAGGGGCATGATCCCCCGGGAAGATTGTTTTTTAAATATTGAAGTTAAAAGCATCAATCTGGTGCATTAAGAGATCTATGGATACATCTCTCAACACCCATATGAAACAGAACTGTAAACAGATTTCCTTTATGGATATTTTACAAATCCCTCCCCTTTTAAACTGTATTCTTGTTTTACTGTCATATAGTATTTCATAACTGTTATTCGTGTATTGTCTCTGGCTGTCCATCTCATAATGTTCACATAGAAACTAGCTGCCAATAGGAATATCATTCAGAAGAATTATAATTTCATAAAAAAGAGGTTGAACATTTAAATGCAGGCGTTGTTATGGCAACGTCAGTGGCCAAACAGCCACATTTACTGGTGCAAATATGTTCAAACATGCTGTCGACACGTAAAGCAGTGGCATGCCACCATTTCAGCTGACTTTTCTTCAGAAATACTGTCACATAACATCCATATATTTCAGTGCTAAGTTGATGCTTAGCTAAGCTAACTATGAAACACTTTAACTGACAGGACTCCAGATCAACTGTGTACTGTAAGGTAGCTTCTAGCTTAATGTCGAACAGTAAGTCAACATTTCCCAGAGAGCTTTCTTTGAAATCATCAGGTAGCGCTAACAAATATTACATTTAGATTGTATGACAAAGTGTTCATTTAATATATCTGGCTAGCTATAGCTACTTGCTAACGGTTTAGCTTACCAGCGCGATTGAAAGTAACGTCAATGTAGCTGTAATTTATGCGTTGCTTACATGTTCGCATAGCTTGGAAGTTTCCTGACATTTACATGCCTTGTTTATCTGGCTCAAGTGGGGCTCTGGGGTTGTTGTGTGAGAAAACATTTCTTATGTCCATCTTCAAAAACTCTGAGTCCGACTGACAGTTTATTTGAAACCTTGTCACAGCTCACAGGATAGGTACCTGTCAGCCAATAAGACAGATGTTTATTTCCATTCAACTCTCTGGTTGGTCTGGTATCTTGCCTCTGTTGCATTCATTGAACATGGGAAATTACATTAGCCGCTTTCACACAAAGTACTTTGCCGTACTTAGTTCCCAGCACTTAATACCCCCATGGAAGTATGTACAGATCGCGTTCACACCGGAATAAGTCCCTCAGGGAAGATTACGCAAATGAAGCCGCTGACGTCACTTCTTCTTCTTCTTCTGCTTTGCGTTTACTGGCAGGCCGCAAACAACTTCACGGCGTATACTGCCACCCGAAGTCCCCGGCCGGAAGTCCCCGGAGTTAGGGAAGGCTTCAATAGAAGCTGCTGGGAGTCCCAGCAGCTTCTACTGAAGCCTTCAGAGTAAATCGCCAGAACGCCGACACCTCCTCATCTCCACCGCTCCCATGTTTTATTTTGTGTTGCCATAAGTTATTCTCTCTGCGTTGTTGCACGGGGCTAATGCTAATGCTAATAATGCTAATGCCAGTAAATACAATGGCGGCTTCACAAAACTGTTCAGAGTTTTACGGGGCGTGGTTTGCAATTCGCCCAGCCAATCGAAATTGGTACTTTTTTCTCCCCAGGAAAGTCCCACCTCTCTATCAGGCACTACACATGGGGGTAAACGTTATTGGAACTAAGTACTCTTTTTGGTGTGAGCGCAAAATTCCAGGCACTATCGGAACAAAACGGGAAAAGTACAGGGGAAAGTACTCCGGTGTGAACGCGCCTAACCCTGTCGTCCTCTCTAGTGTCATGATGAGGTTCAGGTAAAGCACGGTTAATGTATTATATTATTGTCTCAATAATAGAATACATGACTTTGAGAGTAGGCAATCTAGGCATATTAACAAAACGAATTAAACATACTTATCACGGCGACGGTGTACTGAGATAATTATTTTCTTTTCATTTTTTTTTGAGAATCATTTTTTTCTCTTAGAATAATAACAAATGGGGTATAAATAGGTATATATTTTATAAAAACAAAGTGTGAAACAGTTTAATATGTATTAAAACTGCATCTTAGTTTTATTTGCATCACCTTTTGACATTGCGAGAGGAAAAAGTTGTTCAAGCTTTAATCAAGTTTGTTTTCCTCACTTTACTTTTCTTGAGGTCAACGATTACCTGTTCCATTTCTTATCTTCACTTATCACTTATGTGTCTGCTGCCTTATCAAAGTGTAATGCTAAAATGTTAGTGCATTTGTATAAAAGAGGATGCGAAGCTGTGTGTAGGCACTCAAGTCTTTGGAGTCATACGGTGAGTGTACTGCACTTTATGGCTGCTGCAGTATTTCAGTTTCAGTGTTTCTGTGAAGTGATTTCTTGGTGAAATAACCTCCTTTTTTTGCAGTTGATAGCCAAGCCGTGAACATGCAGCGTGCCTTTGTTCTGTGTGCGGTGGTGGCGCTGTCCGAGTGCCTCTTCCAGTAAGTCCTTCCTTTCAGCTCGGTCCATGTTTTTTTGTAAAATACTAACATGGGTAGTGTCCAGAGGTGGGAACTAACTTAGTACATTTACGCAAGTACTGCACTTAAGTACAATGTTGATGCTACTTGTGCTTCTACTCCACTACAGTTCAGAGGTAAATGGTGTACTTGTACTCCACTTCATGTAGTTAATACCTTTAGTTACTTCACACATCTGGATGAATGATGTGATATATAATCAAGTGTTAAATCAGACTTTAGATCCACCTGGAGTAAATCCACCAGCTACCCTGCAGTCTACAAAGCCATTCAGACTAGCTGCACCTTCACCAGCTTTGAGAACACTTTCATGATCAATCATTATAAAACATATCATATATATTATTCTGAAATGGACCAATCTGTACAACGACTACTTTTACAGTCACTACTTTCACTATATTTAGATGAGAATACTTTTCTACTTTCACTTGAGGAACATTTTGAAATAGAACTTTTACTGTAACAGAGTATTCCTACACTCTGGTACTTCTACTTTAACTCAAGTACAAGATCTGAGTACTTCTACTATTACTCAAGTACAAGATCTGAGTACTTCTCCCACCTCTGGTAGTGACGTACTAAAGGTGCCAGTGTTTGCAGAGCTAATAGAGAGGTGAAGTCTACTTCCAACCCATGGGACCTTATTTCGGAACAATAATGTATTGAAGTCAATGGGGAGAGAAAATCTTTCACTCCCGTTTGAATTGTGCCACGAATTACACATATGATGTTTGTCAATCTTAAAAAATAATTTCCAAAAAAAGTCAAAGTCAAAGTTTGTTGTAAAACTGTTGAAATATAAGACTATGATTAATACGCAACTAGAAAGACTACAAATCCAAGAGTCGCGTAAGTGATGTCAGAATTGTTTTCCTCCACTAAATATAAGAGATAGCTAAGATAACTTTAACAATATGCCTGTGTGCTTAGTACCAGGCTGTAATCATGCCAGCAATGGGTCTTACTTGTTCTTTCACTTCCCGTCTGATGAAAGGACTAGGAGTGGCTGGATCAAGTTAGCTACCTAGCTAGTAGCAAGCATGTTAGTTAGCATTACAGCCGGCTTAGCCTTGTCATTTTTATAAGCCTTAACATGAAGTAACATTAAGTTAACCATAGTGTTAAACAGTAGAGTAGTAGTCATATTTCGTGAACCCTTTGAAGACTACTGTCACACCGGTGTGATCATTCTATAATACACCTTTAAGCCCAGATGCCCCCGAGGGAGACATGCTAATGCTACATTAGCATCGGCAATCTTTTATTACTTCATGCACAAATGGTTAACATTGAACATTAAAAAGATCAGGCAGTTCAGGGAGAATCGAAGGAAGGCAGGCAGGCAGCTTTGCATTAGAGATGTCCCGATCCGATCACGTGACCGGGGATCGGAGCCGATCACGTGATTTTCAAAAGATTCAGAGGCCATGCCCAGTTTCCACAAATATGGGTATGGAGGAGGTGTCTTAGGTTTTTCTATCCTGTTTTTCGAGCATAAAGACACTGGCGGATGGGGAGGAACTTTCTTTTTGGAGAGAGCGAGAGAGAGGGGGGGGGGTTCCCCTGGTATACTCTCTCCCGGTAAAAGCTCTGTCCCTCAGAGCTGGGTTAATAGCTCTCGGTAAGGTTCTCTCAAACTTGGTAAATATCTCTCGATTTTCTTTGTTGAAAGCTGAGTGAATTTTCTTTGTGAAATGAGTGGAATGAATTGATGTTTGTTAAATGTCAGTACCCTGCGACCTGTGAGGAAAGGCCCTCTGAATTCATGTGGGACTAGTTGAAATATACGAATGTGAATTGTGGAATGAATTGATGTTTGTTGAATGTCAGTACCCTGCCACCTGTGAAGAAAGGCCCTCTGAATTCATGCGGGACTAGTTGAAATATACGAATGTGAATTGTGGAATGAATTAAATTGTGGAATGAATTGATGTTTGTTCAATGTTAGTACCCTGCGACCTGTGAAGAAAGGCCCTCCGAATTCATGCGGGACTAGTTGAAGTATACGAATGTGAATTGTGGAATTAATTGATGTTTGTTCAATGTTAGTACCCTGCGACCTGTGAGGAAAGGCCCTCCGAATTCATGCGGGACTAGTTGAAATATACGAATGTGAATTGTGGAATGAATTAAATTGTGGAATGAATTGATGTTTGTTCAATGTTAGTACCCTGCGACCTGTGAAGAAAGGCCCTCCGAATTCATGCGGGACTAGTTGAAGTATACGAATGTGAATTGTGGAATTAATTGATGTTTGTTCAATGTTAGTACCCTGCGACCTGTGAAGAAAGGCCCTCCGAATTCATGCGGGACTAGTTGAAGTATACGAATGTGAATTGTGGAATTAATTGATGTTTGTTGAATGTTAGTACCCTGCGACCCGTGAAGAAAGGCCCTCCGAATTCATGCGGGACTAGTTGAAATATACGAATGTGAATTGTGGAATTAATTGATGTTTGTTGAATGTCAGTTCCCTGCGACCCGTGAGGAAAGGCCCTCCGAATTCATGCGGGACTAGTTGAAGTATACGAATGTCGAAATGAGAAAATGAACTGTTTTGGCGAATGAACGTTTTTATTATCACCAATCTTTTATGAGGAAATGCCTCTAAATTCTTTCGGGAGATTTTAAATGTCACAACTGAATGTGGCAGTTGACGCTACAAATGATGGTAATAAATGTAAAACTGTGAATTAAAGTTTCATATTAGAACATGATCACAGCAGGATAGGTTTAGTATGATTATAATGATGTAAAGAGAGAAGGTAAAAACCCTGTATTAGTTTGGACCGATCTACCCAATAACGTCGGTTAGGTCAATTAGTAGGTCTGAGTAATTTCCCGGAAAAATTATCAGCCCTCACCGACTCTTACACTTCACAGTTCCACGGCAAAACATTTTTTTTTACTTGCAAAATTATCTTTTAAATTTGACAAACATCATGTGTAATGTGCGGCACAATTCAAACGGGATCGAAAGATAACGTTTCTCTCGCCATTGACTTCAATACATAATTTTTCCGAAATAAGGTCCCATGGAGGTCCACCGGAAAGGGAGGGACTTTGCCTCTCTATGGGGAACAAGTTGAACTAATAACAGCGGGAGAGTCTAACAAAACAGGCGGGAAAACCCACAAAGACAGGAAGTAAAAAAAGACTACGGGAAGAAAGCTTCAAAATAAAACGGAAAACACGAAAACCAATGTAATCTCATCAATGGCAGTCTCCGTTTAGTTTTTACAATATCTAGATTACAAGATTAATATTGGCAGTCCATTAAATTAAATTGAAAACAAGAAGTGAAGATTGTTAACGTTGTAGTGCCGAGAGAAGCGAGTCGGAGGCGGTGCAATGAAGGTACAAAGCTAGCTTTATTGAGCAGCAGAAATGCACATGTTGTTGGGTCGGAGCCCGGGAAGAGAAGAGAAAGAAGAAAGGAGGGCTCACAGTAAGTACACAGGAGGGACAGTCAACAAAGGTGTCCGTGCGGAAAAATACCCGCAACCTGTAGTTCCATGAGTGAATTATGTGTCAATCAGTGATCACTACACAAGCCCCCCCCAGAATTCAACCATGGACACAATACACGCGTCCGGGAGGAAGCACCACAGGGGCCGAGGAGAGTGGGGCCGCAGGCGAGGGCCGGGGCATGGAACGTGCCGTCGGAAGGGGGACGCAGGAGAGGGTAGGAGCCCCTACAAGGGTGAGGGCATCCCCATCGGTGGGGGGGGGCCGGGCCATGGAACGGGCCATCGTAAGGGGGCCGCAGGGGGCCGTGGTAGGCATCGTGGCGAATAAAGACAACATGCGCCAGCGGTAGAAAGCTGGGTCGCTGTGCTGCAACGTGGGGAGGGAGGAGCGCTGCCCGGCCGCAGGTGAAGGCACAGCGGCGGCGGGCATGAAGTCCCCGGAACGATGGAGCAGTATCCCCGGGAGGAAGGAGCTGTGGACAGGGGAGAGGCCAGACGGGGTCCAGAAGTGCGCCACCCAGGCGCTGTCAAAAGCGCGGGCGACGCCCGAAGCCCCTGCCAAGGCGAGGGTCGACGGGGTCCAGAAGTGCGCCACCCTTCGAAAGCGTGGGCGACGTCCGAAACCGCCGTCGAGGTGGTGAAACAGTGATAGGGTCCACACGAGGTCGACCAGACTTGGTCGAACCTCCTCTCAGGCACCAGAAAAAAAGGGTTAACTGTTGGATGTTGACAGATGGATGAAGTCAGTCGTTAGCTGCTAGCTGTTAGCTGTCGCTGTTAGCCGTTAGCCGTTGTTGACGGCCGTTAGCTGTAAGCCGTTAGACGATGTCGTCGGCCACGGAGCCTCTACCAGGCGGCGTGCCTCTACCAGGGAACACATGTTGTTGGGTCGGAGCCCGGGAAGAGAAGAGAAAGAAGAAAGGAGGGCACACAGTAAGTACACAGGAGGTACAGTCAACAAATGTGTCCGTGCGGAGCAATACCCCCGACCTGTAGTTCCATGAGTGAATTATGTTTCAATCAGTGATTACTACAACGTTGACGATGAAGGAGACATGCAAAAACCTCGTAGAAAACAAAATGAAAGTGTCCCCAGTTCGTGCATTGCAGGGTTCATGTATATCGACATTTTGCACAATTTGTATTTTTGTATTTTATCATGGTTGGAGGAGCTCAGGTCAGAAGAATTTCATTGCCATTTCTACACTGCTGTAGCTTTGTGCATATGACAATAAAACCTGTCATGGAAAACCAAATGAAAGTGTCTCCCATTGGTTTTTCACAGCCTTCCTCTGGAGAAGGGTAAGACAGCGAGGGAGATCCTGGAAGAGCAAGGTCTTTGGGAGGAATACCGTCCCAAATACCCGTACAACCCCATGGTCAAGTTTGACGATAGATTAGCTGTCGGCATCGAGTCCATGACCAACGACGCTGATGTGAGTAACAGCTGCTGAAGGTTTAAAGGTCACATATTCTGCAAAATCCACATGTTCCTGTCTCTTCTACATCAACATGTGTCCCCTCTTCTTCATGTCTCTTCTACATCAACATGTGTCCCCTCTTCTTCATGTCTCTTCTACATCAACATGTGTCCCCTCTTCTTCGTGTCTCTTCTACATCAACATGTGTCCCCTCTTCTTCGTGTCTCTTCTACATCAACATGTGTCCCCTCTTCTTCATGTCTCTTCTACATCAACATGTGTCCCCTCTTCTTCATGTCTCCTCTTCATCAATATGTGTCCCCTCTTCTCCATGTCTCTTCTACATCAACATGTGTTCCCTCTTCTTCATGTCTCTTCTACATCAACATGTGTCCCCTCTTCTCCATGTCTCTTCTACATCAACATGTGTTCCCTCTTCTTCATGTCTCTTCTACATCAACATGTGTCCCCTCTTCTTCATGTCTCTTCTACATCAACATGTGTCCCCTCTTCTTCATGTCTCCTCTTCATCAACATGTGTCCCCTCTTCTCCATGTCTCTTCTACATCAACATGTGTCCCCTCTTCTCCATGTCTCTTCTACATCAACATGTGTCCCCTCTTCTCCATGTCTCTTCTACATCAACATGTGTCCCCTCTTCTCCATGTCTCTTCTACATCAACATGTGTCCCCTCTTCTTCATGTCTCTTCTACATCAACATGTGTCCCCTCTTCTTCATGTCTCTTCTACATCAACATGTGTCCCCTCTTCTCCATGTCTCTTCTACATCAACATGTGTCCCCTCTTCTCCATGTCTCTTCAACATCAACATGTGTCCCCTCTTCTCCATGTCTCTTCTACATCAACATGTGTCCCCTCTTCTCCATGTCTCTTCAACATCAACATGTGTCCCCTCTTCTCCATGTCTCTTCTACATCAACACGTGTCCCCTCTTCTTCATGTCTCTTCTACATCAACATGTGTCCCCTCTTCTCCATGTCTCTTCTACATCAACATGTGTCCCCTCTTCTTCATGTCTCTTCTACATCAGCATGTGTCCCCTCTTCTTCATGTCTCTTCTACATCAACATGTGTCCCCTCTTCTTCATGTCTCTTCAACATCAACATGTGTCCTCTCTTCTCCATGTCTCTTCTACATCAGCATGTGTCCCCTCTTCTTCATGTCTCTTCTACATCAACATGTGTCCCCTCTTCTTCATGTCTCTTCTACATCAACATGTGTCCCCTCTTCTCCATGTCTCTTCTACATCAACATGTGTCCCCTCTTCTTCATGTCTCTTCTACATTAACATGTGTCCCCTCTTCTACATCAACATGTGTCCCCTCTTCTTCATGTCTCTTCTACATCACCATGTGTCCCCTCTTCTACATCAACATGTGTCCCCTCTTCTTCATGTCTCTTCTACATCAACATGTGTCCCCTCTTCTTCATGTCTCTTCTACATCAACATGTGTCCCCTCTTCTTCATGTATCTTCTACATCAACATGTGTCCCCTCTTCTTCATGTCTCTTCTACATCAACATGTGTCCCCTCTTCTTCATGTCTATTCTACATCCACATGTGTCCCCTCTTCTCCATGTCTCTTCTACATCAACATGTGTCCCCTCTTCTTCGTGTCTCTTCTACATCAACATGTGTCCCCTCTTCTTCATGTCTCTTCTACATCAACATGTGTCCCCTCTTCTTCATGTCTCCTCTTCATCAATATGTGTCCCCTCTTCTCCATGTCTCTTCTACATCAACATGTGTCCCCTCTTCTCCATGTCTCTTCTACATCAACATGTGTTCCCTCTTCTTCATGTCTCTTCTACATCAACATGTGTCCCCTCTTCTTCATGTCTCTTCTACATCAACATGTGTCCCCTCTTCTTCATGTCTCCTCTTCATCAACATGTGTCCCCTCTTCTCCATGTCTCTTCTACATCAACATGTGTCCCCTCTTCTCCATGTCTCTTCTACATCAACATGTGTCCCCTCTTCTCCATGTCTCTTCTACATCAACATGTGTCCCCTCTTCTCCATGTCTCTTCTACATCAACATGTGTCCCCTCTTCTTCATGTCTCTTCTACATCAACATGTGTCCCCTCTTCTTCATGTCTCTTCTACATCAACATGTGTCCCCTCTTCTCCATGTCTCTTCTACATCAACATGTGTCCCCTCTTCTCCATGTCTCTTCAACATCAACATGTGTCCCCTCTTCTCCATGTCTCTTCTACATCAACATGTGTCCCCTCTTCTCCATGTCTCTTCAACATCAACATGTGTCCCCTCTTCTCCATGTCTCTTCGACATCAACATGTGTCCCCTCTTCTTCATGTCTCTTCTACATCAGCATGTGTCCCCTCTTCTCCATGTCTCTTCTACATCAACATGTGTCCCCTCTGTGGAAAGAGACTCTGAAAGTTTCAGGAACAAAGATTCTCTCTCTTTTTGATCCATTTCTATAAAAACCTGTCTGAAAATGAGCTGATCAGATTTTGGCCACTTTGTGATGTCATAACGATGTGTTGTCTTGTGTAACCATTAGCCAATCAGCAACAAGGTAACTTATCACCTGAATCTCCTCTAGAGCTCCATTGAGTTCTTTGTAACCAGATGTCTCTCAGAGGGGCGTGGGGGAGGGGCTCCTTGTTTTCATCTGAAGTAACAGACAGAGAATCAGCACTTTGGAAACAGGGCTGAAACAGAGGGGATTATGGGTAATGCTGCAATGATCTGTTTGGTGTTCCAGCCAATCAGAGACAGGCTCTGTATATATCTGAGACCTGTGATATATTGATGAGAAACAGGATAATAGGGGACCTTTAACAGATGAACTTTGATAAAGAAAGCTAAGGTTCCCATTGTGTCCTCTTCCTCTCCAGCTGGCTTACTCTGGCATCATCTCCATCGGGACCCCTCCTCAATCCTTCAGGGTCATCTTCGACACCGGATCCTCCAACCTGTGGATTCCTTCCATCTACTGCAGCAGCATCGCCTGCAGTACGTAAAACTGTTCATGCATTTACTAGCGTCTATGAAAGGTAATGAGCAACACGGTCCCTGAGGAAACAAGGGGTTGATGACATGATACATATTGAAATGAGGAAGGACCAGATCACACCTAAATCCGATAAGTAAGGAAGGATGGATCTGATAGTCTTTAAAGATGTGGTAGGAAAGATTATGATTGTGATTAGGCATCCAGAGCGAGTTGTTAGGGTTAGGGTTTAGTCAGATGCCGTAATTGTACAACTTTAATGTCAGAGAAAATCCACGTTTGTTCTTGTTATGATACAGCCCTTATCTCTGATGTTCTGAGGAGGTTGTTGTTAGGGTGGTTTGAAAGTCTAGATTGCAGATCATAGGTTAATATTTAGCAGTCCATTAAACTATATTGAAAACAAGAGGTCAATGCCATTTTTTATAGATATACACTTTATCAGACAAGCATTGTAACATGTGTGTCCGACATCTGTTCTTTCTAGACAACCACAACAAGTTTAACCCCGGCAACAGCAGCACTTTCAGAAACAACGGCCATGCTCTCAGCATCCAGTACGGCACCGGCAGCATGACCGGATTCCTGGGATACGACACTGTGACCGTAAGAAATTTAAAGAAATCACTCACACTACGTATTAGAAAATGTAAAATGAGTTCACATGTTTAACGATGAAGGTACGCTGAATTTCTGTTGGGCCTATTTATGTGTTGCTTAACCTTTGTTACTTTATTAGCAGAGGTGGGAAGTAGTGGAGTACAAACTTTACTGAAAGTACATATTTCTGCTTTCAGTCCACTACTTACTTTTCTGACGACTTTTTACTTTGACTTCTCTCATTTCCCAAACAGCTGGTTCCTTCAGTCTGAATGTGTGTTTGGTGCGTGATCATTATTCTTTAGAGTCATTGCGTGCCTATTGGTTGGAGCACGATCCGTGTATCCATCACTTCCTGGTCTTCCCTAAAGAAGAGGGACCAATGGAAACGTTGTCATGTTGCCGTTGGTCACCATGGAAACATTCATTAGCTAACAATGACATTATTGTTCTATTAATATCAAGGGAGGTCAGGTACTCTTTAAAGCAGCTGCTAGATATGGGTACTTTCTACTGAAGTACACTTCAAAGCTTTACTTTGACTTGAGTAAAGAAGTTTAGTCAGTACTTCTACCTTCACCAGAGTATTTTTAAACACGAGTATCTGTACTTCTACTTGAGTAAAGGATGTGTGTACTTTTGCCATCTCTGTTGATTAGCTAAATCAAATGATCCCGTCGTAGTTTGAGAGTGTTTTTAATCCCTGTGTTCTGTGTTTCTCAGGTGGGTGGACTCGCTGTGAAGAACCAGATCATCGGCCTGAGTCAGACTGAAGCTGACTTCTTGCAGTACATGCACGCTGACGGTATCCTCGGCCTGGCGTACCCTCGCCTGGCTGAATCCAACGCTACACCCATCTTCGACAACATGATTAGTGAGAATCTGGTCAACCAGGACATGTTCTCCTTCTATCTGAGCTCGTAAGCACTGAAATAACTTTGCAGTATTCAAATCAAGAGAACTAATGCTGGAATGAATCCTAATACCATTGAATAAGTCAGCTTTTTACCTCTTCTTGTTCCCTCGTCTTGAAGTAACTCGTTTTTTTAAGGTTTGTTGGTGGTTGGCTTGGTTGAAAGAAGGTCTGCTCAAGCTGAACAGATTCTCACGATTTGTTCCACGACATAAAATACATCATTTAATACCCCACTGGTGGATTTAAAAATGGCGTTTGCTAACTGGTGTCTAAATGAGACGACTAAACGTTATCACGCCCAACATTAGCTAACATTAGCTTATCGATATAGCCTTACATTAGCTTTTGTCTTCATAAAGTGTTGGAAGTAAATGTTTTTTTTAATTTGTTTTGGTTGTTTGCTTGAAAATAAGGTCTGCACAAGCTGAAGAGATTTTCACGATTTGTTCTACGACATAAAATATAACCCACTGGTGGAATTAAAAATGGCGTTTGCTCACAAGTGACTAAACTTCATCACACCCAACATTAGCCAACGTTAGCTTATCAATATTGCCTTACATTAGCTGTTGTCTTCATACAGTGTTGTATGTTGTAATTAATATGTGGAGATTATCTATCAAAATAAGTCATCATCGTGAACATCTATTTGTCTCAGATCCTATTTTCTGCAATATTCCAAAATCCCATTAGCTTTTTAATGCTAACTTGCGATCCTAACTTCCAAGTCGGCTTACAAAAAGACTGAAACTGCAGGTGATTTATAGACAGTTTTTCAGTAAGTTTTCCCTTGCCTTTGCAGTGACTCTCAGCAAGGCAGTGTGTTGACATTTGGTGGCGTCGACCCCAACCATTATTCTGGTTCCATCACCTGGATCCCCCTCTCCCACGAGCTGTACTGGCAGATCACAGTGGACAGGTAAAGAAACAAAAACACAGCATTACAAATCCTCCAGAAGTCTCTAAACGTGTTCTGATGCCTGCTGTTCTGTTTCTCTTTCAGTGTTACTGTCAATGGTGAGGTTGTGGCCTGTAATGGCGGCTGCCAGGCTATCGTTGACACCGGTACTTCTCTGATTATTGGACCTCAGTGCAACAACATCAACAACAAAGTGGGAGCTACCAACAACAACGGAGACGTAAGTGCCCAGATGTTAAAGGATATTCCCGCAGCTTCTTGTTGTTGAAAGAACGGTACAAAAAAACGTAACTCTTTCCTCCATTTTTCTTTTGCTTCAGTACATGGTCAACTGCAACAGCATTGCCCAATTGCCTGATGTGACCTTCCACATCCACGGTGAGACCTTCACAATCCCAGGCACTGGCTACGTCCGCGGGGTAAGATGTTCTGCTTGCCTGCCAGACACTTTACCTTAGTGATGCATGAATGAGTCCTAAAACCCAGTAATGCTGACTCATTTCTGGATTTTAGAACTAATTCCTGCAACACTATCCTCCCCGTCTCAGAGTAAATGGTGTTTTGAACGTGTTTATGGTTGTCAGCCTGAAATAACGTCTGTGGTTACAACCCAGTCTCACGGCATTTCGTGTTATAGTCATGAAATTAATTTAATGTATTGATTCGTGTTCACCAACACGATTTTTGAATTTTTTTCGTGTCACACAGAACGATTTTAAAAGCAATGTATTTCTATTGGTAGTATGTTTAGTGCCTGCACCACGACTTTTTGTCCAGTCGGCTCTTGGAAGACCAGAAGCTGTGGGGTTCATAAACACATTTTTTTACTCAATATCTTACCCTAAGCCTAACCCTTTTATTTTAAATTGGCCGTCTGCGAGTAAAAGAAATGGAGCAAAGAGCCTCAGAATACTGAAATCTGTATTTTTTTTTATTTCTTTTTCTAATTTGTTATTATTTGGTGCAGGCACGAAACATACTACCAATATAAATAAATTGCTTCTAAAATCATTCTGTGTCAGAATACTGACAAACAAATTTGTTATTATTTACATTGCTTTTAATATCGTTCTGTGTGACTCGAAAATCATGTTGGTGAACACGAATCAATAGATACATTTTGTGACTATAACACGAAATGCCATCAAACTGTGTTGGTGGTTAACACAAAATAAAGAGATTTTTATTTTATGACATAAAATACGTCAGTAAATACCCCACTGGTGAATTAAAAAAAGTGTGGATGCTAACAAGTGTGTAAATGAGACGACTAAACGTCATCACGTCCACCATTAACCGCCTTTAGCTTATCGTTGGTGATGTGAAGTCATGTGACCGTGCTGTAGTTCCTTTATAGCCCAACATTAGCCACCTTTAGCTTAGCGGTGGTGACGTGAAGTCATGTGACCGTGCTATAGTTCCTTTATAGCCCAACATTAGCTGCCTTTAGCTTAGCGGTGGTGACGTGAAATCATGTGACCGTGCTATAGTTCCTTTATAGCCCAACATTAGCCGCCTTTAGCTTAGCGGTGGTGACGTGAAGTCATGTGACCGTGCTATAGTTCCTTTATAGCCCAACATTAGCTGCCTTTAGCTTAGCGGTGGTGACGTGAAGTCATGTGACCGTGCTGTAGTTCCTTTATAGCCCAACATTAGCCACCTTTAGCTTAGCGGTGGTGACGTGAAGTCATGTGACCGTGCTGTAGTTCCTTTATAGCCCAACATTAGCCACCTTTAGCTTATCGGTTGTGATGTGAAGTCATGTGACTGTGCTGTAGTTACTTTATAGCCCAACATTGGCCACCTTTAGCTTAGCGGTGGTGATGTGAAATCATGTGTCCGTGCTCTAGTTCCTTTATAGCCCAACATTAGCCACCTTTAGCTTAGCGGTGGTGACGTGAAGTCATGTGACCGTGCTATAGTTCCTTTATAGCCCAACATTAGCCGCCTTTAGCTTAGCGGTGGTGACGTGAAGTCATGTGACCGTGCTGTAGTTCCTTTATAGCCCAACATTAGCCACCTTTAGCTTAGCGGTTGTGATGTGAAGTCATGTGACTGTGCTGTAGTTACTTTATAGCCCAAAATTAGCCACCTTTAGCTTATCGGTGGTGATGTGAAATCATGTGACTGTGCTGTAGTTCCTTATAGCCCAACATTAGCCAACTTTAGCTTATCGGTGGTGACGTGAAGTCATGTTACCGTGCTGTAGTTTATCTAATGGAAATAAACCATTGGCTTTTTGTTGAGGGAACCAGGGAGATGCTAGTTTCTAGGTTGGCGTACAGAAATACATCCTCCCTGCACTATTTTATACTTCCCCCTCCATCTGAAACTCTTCTCTTTCCACAGTCTGAGGCCAATGGCTGCCATACTGGCTTCGTTAATGGAGGAGGCAACCTCTGGATCCTGGGAGACGTCTTCATCAGACAGTACTACGCCATCTTCAGCAGAGCCCAGAACATGGTGGGTCTGGCCAAGGCAAGATGAGAAACCTGGAGTCACTCCTACCAACATCTTTAAATCAATCACATGTACATCTCAGTTAGTGTTAATTTCGTTGACTAAAACTATGACGAAATATCTTCGTCAACGACCTTTTTTTCCATGACTAAAACGAGACGATGATGAGATGGCAGTAAACAATAACTGTAACGAAATCATCATGCAATATCGTTGACGAAAAGTGACGAGACGAAAATGTAGTTTACTAAATAAAAACGTTGCCAAAATCTGTCTTTACTTTCGTTGATGAAAAATGAGGAGACGAAATATTATCAAAGATAACGTTACATCTCTGATAGTCAGTTTTTCTCCCAGCAGTTCCATTTCCGGTGCTGCGGCTGGGCAGCAGCTGTGTGTCTGTGCTGCGTGCGGCGGCACATTTGCATACCTGCCAACCCTACCGATTTGGGCGGTAGTCTACCGCTTTTGACATGTTTCTACCGCCTACCGACTAAGCTGGCTTTCCCTACCGATTTTCAATCTTCCCAAACTATAACAAATACAAATGACACTACATAGACACTGGACTCGACTTTTGGCGAACACGCATTTGAGTCCTGCAGGGTTTCCCCGTTAATATCAGTGTCTCGAAAAACACATATTGGCGACAGAAAGACATCGAGTGTTTGGTCTTTTCCCGAAGCATCCTACAGTGTCTCAACTGAAAGAGGACCACACACACACACACAACATATAATACAATTTTGAGATTTGTGGATATTTATCTCCCATTCTTTCAGTTTTTCTGACATTTTCAACACCGAACATGTCGTTAAAGTCTCTGTTTAGTGAACTACAGCAATCTGAAAGCCTGTACATGATTTATTTCACACGTTATCAATAGAAAAATGCAGGAAATGACTTTTTGAATGCATTGTTTTCTGATGTGTGGCGCAACACAAAGATATTTCGCTCTGTGCAAACCTTTGACTCTACTGTCAACAACATGAAACAAGAATATGAACCTGGCTTCATCCAAAGTTCACAAAAGAGTTCTACATCCTGACACATCATTCATCTGTCTCAACTGAAAGAGGACCAGAAACACATTAAAAATAAGTGACATTTTCGGGCATTTTACAGACAAACATGTCGTTGATGTCACTGTTTACCAAACTACCACTTTTTCTGAAAAATGCATAAAATAATGCAATATATGTTAAATACATGGTTTATACATGTAATTACTGGGGTTCCATTTCTTCATTTGGGCGTGCACATTTGCCGCGCGCAAACCTACCTCTTTTGGATTTGGAAAGGTTGGCATGTATGCTTTTGAATTACACCGGGCAGCATTGTTCATAGCGCACTATGAACAGTCAGGAAGACTCGGATCTAACTACCCTTATTTAACAGAAAAATAAAATGGCAACAACTGGGCTTGGGAGCAGTGGTCGCGTTAACCGAATATCCCCCCCGCCCCCCCCGTCAGCGCGAGTGAGGGATGAGTTGTGTCCAGACTCGACGGGTAATAATGGATTATGACGGAGGAAATGTTACGATCCTGTCCCTCAAAATGACTGACAACAAAAAAGTCTAACGCCACCACTGCCCGGGAGAAAGAAACGAGGCGATATTTGGGCCCATTTTCGCTAAAATGAGGCAGAGAAAAAAAGTGAATGCATTGTTTTATCAGAAGGGAAGCAATGTGGCCATAAAACTTAATCATTCAACCTGTGTTGTTTATCCAATAAAGATAACACATAATGTTATTGTGAAATAAGTTTGACTAAAATGACAAATTATTGATTTTGGCTAGCCTAGACTAGTTTGACTGAAATGTTCTATTTAATCTGATGACTTAAAAAGACTCAAATGTCAACAGTTTTCATTGACAAAAAGTAGAGTAAAATAGTTAGTTTATACTTTGACTAAAACAAGACTAAAATGCTCAGACTCTTAGTCGACTGAATCTTGACCAAAATAGTTAGTTTTAGTCGACTAAAACTTGACTGAATTCAAACAGGATGAAGGTGACTAATTATGACTAAAACTAATAAGGACATTTGACACAGGACTAAGACTACGACTAAATAAAAAAAAATAGCTGACAAAATTAACACTAATCTCAGTGTTATATAGTAGGAATTACAAAATGCCTGAGACGCAAATCTTTTCCCTGTCCGAAATATGATTATATTTCCTCATATCCAATAAAGAGAGTTCAATCTAATCGACTGGTGTTTTTCTGAAATGTACAATAAATAAACATGACACACACTTTTAAGTGAAGACATAGACACATGAATATTTGATGATATGCATTTGATTTTAAGATTATTTAAAGGTATGTTTGCCTTTATTTGACCGATGACATAAATGAGGGATGGAAAGAGGTATGACATGCAAATCATTTACTAAGCCTGGAATCAAACTTTGGGCAAGAAGTTTAATGTTTGATTAAACAATCACCAATCAGTCAATGAGTCACAAAGATTTAGGTTGACAGTAAAGTTTGAAGCTAACAAAAACCTGTACTTATTAAGAGACTACATCTTGGTTTTGGTCAATAACTTTGTCTGACCAGTGACTTTTGTACCTAGGCTAGGGATGGGCAAATGGTGGCCCTCTTTTTGCGGCCCTCAAATTAATTTCTAAACAATGTAATTAATAAAAAAAATTAAATAATTGAATTTTGTTTTACTTGTAGTACTGATACCGTCCACTAGACTCCTAGTTACATCACGAGCTCTGTACATGATTTCAAATATCGCGAAATAATCTGACGCATTTGTGTGTATTGTGTTTGTTTCCCGGTGAAACCCTCACAAGAAACACCGGCTGTTGTTATGCCTGCTGTGACGTTAAGTTGCCTCTTGTAGTTATGCCTTTACAAGCTTAAAAGTTGTATTCATCATCTGAATTTGGCGAAACAAGTTTAATATTCTAAAAACCAAGACTTTGTTTCTTTGAAATCAGATTACAAACAAACTGTCAGGGACCCTAACAACAATAGCTGGGGATTGTGGGTAGTGTAGTCTCTTTGGCGCTCCACATTTCAGAGAAAACAAGTTGTTTCTCAGAATTGAAGGGGAAAAATACAAAAGCATTGAACATAATTTAAACCTATAATTTAATTAACAAAGATAATATGGTGTTTTTGAGTTGATGAGTAGTGCAGATATCACTGTCAAATCAATCGACAGTAAGATAATACTTACTTCCGGGTGTACAATGCTCCGTTATCCAATGGGAATGGACGCTCACATTGCCTTTAAGAGCTGCCGACATAAATGGATGCGGTGCTTCCCTGAGCGTCAAATCCCGCCGCCGATGGAAATACATTGCAATCAGTTGAAAGCTATTTGCGTGCTTTTATGACGCTGAAGGAGCCTAGGAGCGTCACAATTGGACGCCACGGGACCCTGACCGAGCGTCGCTCCTGGACGCTTAGGGAGTGAGAGGGTGTTGGTGTAGTTAATAAAACATAATAATATCAAACATAATATGACTATTAACTTTATTGTGAAATTAAAACAGAACGGTAAAGGAAAATACAGTTTCAGTCTCTCGATGTGAAGCGTATGCATTGTACCATGAACCTGTTTAGACCTGTAACAGTCAGCTGCATGAGGAGCTGGAAAGGTAGTAAATATTATCTTTAAAAACGACAACACCTTTCTCTCAGCTGTGCACCGTGATGGTGTGAATACAGCCTATCTACCAATGGGATCAAATATAAAAGTCAGCCGAATTAGTGTTGATACTGCAAGGAGACGTGTTGTGTGAAAAGAAATGGAAGATGTTGTTTAATTGCTAATATATTTATGATCCACGTCACGTTTTCAGTTTTGGCGGCATCTCTTCCAGTTTGTCAAATGGTCTTCTGATCAGGGCTCTATAAATAGAGACCTACGGCAGATATGTAATATGTAATGCAGCCGAACCGTGTATTACAATGCCGTTATGTGATGACTTCCAAAGAGAAAAGCAAGAACACTCGGAATAAAGTATTATTTTATTTAAAAAACATGTTTTTCCGATTTCATATCGGATAAACAGCAAATCCCGACGTGCATTGCGGCGATGTTTTAGCCTATCAAAACCTCTGAAAAAAGAAAGGTGTCTCTCAGAATCGAAAGAGAAAAACCTATGGGAAAAACCCAAAAGCATTGTACACAATTTAAACCAATACATGTCGTATAATTAACCAGGATGAACTGATGTGTTTTAGTGGATGAGTTCTGCAGATATCACTGTTGCATAATTTGATCATTGGTTTTATTATGAAAACGTCGAGACCCGAACATGGAGGCTGCCGCATACCTCAAATCATCTTCGTAATATCTATCAAACTGTAGATCCTACATATCGACTGGACGTGGATTCTAAAAGTACAATATACACTTCTCGCTAGAAATCTAATCAAAAAGCATTTTAAACACACTATCCTACAATTTAAGATTTCACAGAGAGGGTTATTTGTGAATAAACGACCATCTGTAACGTTTGCATTCAACGGGAGCACGAGAGGGCGAACACTTTAAAACGTAATTATATGTCGTATTAAGTGCTTGAAAAAACGACATATTTGGTCGTAATAAGGGCCTGAACAATCGGCCCATTTGGTCGTATGAGTTGGAGGACTTGTTGAAATAAAGCCCACCCATTTAGAGGGAAGATATGATTGGTCAATTGTACTGTCACTTGACATTACTCTCTCGTTGAGTTACTGGAGCGGGCCCACCAATCAGCTCCTCTCTTCACGTAACTCGCAGAGACGGCTAAAGGAGCTTCTTTTATTTAACCCTTCACATTCAAACAGAAACTGAACAGACAGATTCGAAGGATTTATTTCTTTGGAAATGTTATTTTAAATACAATTAAGTCAAGTTATTTTGGTAAAACTAATGAAAAATATAAATTAAAAAAGATTGAAAAAAGGAAATATTATAACGTTTTCAAATATAATTGTTTTGAACATCTTAGGCCCTCAGAGAGGTGTCTGACTGACTCACAATCGTGTAGAGTTTATCTCATTGCCATTCGTAACTGTATCCAAAGTTATACCAAGTCTGTAGCAACATAAAATACAGGCATTAAGTGAGATCCAAAGACACACCTAAAACTACCTCTCAGTGCCAAATGTGTCGCCAAAACAAAACAAACAAAAGTGAGTGCATGCTAATGGTATGAGGAAGGACTTCATATTAGCTTCATCAAACATTCCTCATCTCATCATGCCTACAAAAACCTGTTGGACTACTGACAAAATTCAGAAAATCAGACAAGCAGTCAGTGCCTCTGCATCAGGAACAGCAAATGTGTTGTCTCTGTGTCCACTTAACATCAATTCAAACATCATGACTCAATTCCATCAGATTAATGATAAAAACCTAGAGGACATTATTCAACTTCTGAAGTCCTCCTCCTGCTGCCTTGCTATTATTCCAACAGGATTTTTCAAAGATGTTTTGCCTTGCATGGCCTCAGAACTACTTCATATAGAAAACACATCTCTTCACTCCTTCATTTTTCCACAGGCCCTGAAAACTGCAGTCATTAAACCGCTCTTAAAAAAGAATAATCTAGATGCTTCAGTAATGAACAATTACAGGCCCATATCAAACCTCCCATTTCTGGGTAAAATCATTGAAAGAGTTGTTTTTAAACAGTTGAGTAATTTCTTGCATTTAAATAGTTGTTTCCATGTGTTCCAGTCAGGCTTTCGTCCAAACCACAGCACTGAGACTGCTCTTGTAAAGGTCTTTAATGACATCCACTTACACACAGACAGTGGCAGAACGTCAGTGTTAGTATTATTAGATCTCAGTGCTGCGTTTGACACTGTTGACCACAGCATATTACTAGACCGACTGGAAAACTGGGTGGGACTTTAGGAAACAGTTCTAAATTGGTTTGAATCCTACTTAAAGGACATAAACAACTTTGTTTCTATAGTTAAATACACATCTGAGTTGACAAATATGACATGTGGGGTTCCTCAAGGCTCCATCTTGGGGCCTCTTCTCTTTAACGTCTACATGCTACCACTGGCTCAGATAATGAAGAACAACAAAATAAGTTACCATCGCTATGCAGATGACACACAAATTTACGTAACAATTTCACCAGAAGACTATGCTCCAATTGAAACACTGAGTAAGTGCATTGGACAAATCAATGACTGGATGTGTCAGAACTTTCTCCAATTAAACAAATATAAAACTGAGGTAATGGTTTTTGGAGCCAAGGCAGAACGTTTAAAAGTTAGCGCTGAGCTTCAGTCTGCAATGTTCAAACCAACAGATAAAGCCAGAAATCTAGGTGTAGTCATGGACTCTGACCTGAGTTTCAACAGTCACATTAAAACAGTTCCTAAATCAGCCTGCTATCACCTACAGAACATATCTAGGATTAAAGACTAATGTCACAGCAGGATCTGGAGACACGTGTCCATGCCTTTATCTTCAGTAGACTGGACTACTGCAAAGGTGTCTTCACAGGTCTCACTAAAACATCTGTTAGGAAGCTGCAGCTGCTTCAGAACGCCGCTGCTCGAGTCCTCACTGACACTAAGAAAGTGGATCACATCACTCCTGCTCTGAAGTCTTCACACTGGCTTCCTGTGTGTCAGAGAATAGATTTCTAAATACTGCTGCTGGGTTATAAAGCACCGAATGGTTTAGGCCCAACATACATCTCTGACCTCCTGCTAAACTATGAACCATCCAGATCTCTCAGGTCTTCAGGGACTGGTCAGCTTCCTGTCCCCAGAGACAGATCTCTCAGGTCTTCAGGGACTGGTCAGCTTCCTGTCCCCAGAGACAGATCTCTCAGGTCTTCAGGGACTGGTCAGCTTCCTGTCCCCAGAGTCAGATCTCTCAGGTCTTCAGGGACTGGTCAGCTTCCTGTCCCCAGAGACAGATCTCTCAGGTCTTCAGGGACTGGTCAGCTTCCTGTCCCCAGAGACAGATCTCTCAGGTCTTCAGGGACTGGTCAGCTTCCTGTCCCCAGAGACAGATCTCTCAGGTCTTCAGGGACTGGTCAGCTTCCTGTCCCCAGAGACAGATCTCTCAGGTCTTCAGGGACTGGTCAGCTTCCTGTCCCCAGAGACAGATCTCTCAGGTCTTCAGGGACTGGTCAGCTTCCTGTCCCCAGAGTCAGAACTAAACATGGAGAAGCAGCGTTCAGTTATTATGCTCCAAGTATCTGGAGCTCCCAGAAACCTGCAGGTCCGCTGCAACTCTGACTACTTTCAGATCCAGCAAGAAGACTTTTCTCTTTGTCGCTACTTTTAATTGAACGATTCACATCTTAGACTGCACTGTAACTTTTATCCATGTACTTTTCCTTTTAATGTTTATTTTTGTAGCTTTTCTTTTTAATGACTGATTTTAAATGCCATTTTCTTAATGTCTTTCGTTTTTGTAAAGCACTTTGAATTGCCTTGTGTTGAAAGGTGCTATAAATAAACTTGCCTTGCCTTACCTTGCCTTACAAAAACCTGTTTGACAACTACAGATGACCTCTTTTATCACACTGCCATTGTGAGACACGGCAGATTGAGCTAATGATAATACAAGTACTTGGTATACTTCTGCACTTTCACATGTAATGAACTGAAGGAAAGCTGGGAGTCATCTTGGCAGAGTAAGTTGCATTTCTTCTTCGTTATACGTGTTTTATTTTTTATTTTATGGCAAACAAATGAATGTAAGCTACAAAATAAGAGAGGGGGAAGACGTACTCAGATTTATGACTTAAGTAAAAGTAGAAAGTCCTGAATTCAACATGTTACTAAAGTAGAAGTACATACGTATTATCAGATACATGTACTCAGTGTACACAAGAGCTCTTTTCACAGTATTTTATTATTATCGAATATCCTATTATCCTGCTATCCATGTGTTTTCAGATGTAAAAAGGGTTACATACATGTAGAAGTATCCAGTGCAGTGTATACGTAGAGCACTTGGATAAACGTACTAAGTTACAATTGCAAACGGATGCATGGTTCAGAGGTTAAGGGTTGACTTTCAGGTTTCTGTTGTCGACATAGAGAGGACAATGTCCGCACAAAAAGGCCGAAGTGAAGACAGGAGCTACATGGACTGGATGTCACAACTTCCTCCAGAGCTCCACGATAATCCTCTCCATAATCTGACCATACCAGGTATGAAGCTGCTTACATTGTAAATGCAACATGACAGTGTACAGGAGTGGAGTGCACCAGATGGGCGTAAAAAAGTAAGGCTTAACTCTAACGTCGGGTTTAGCTACGTCCGACATAGTGATTAGAATTTACACCGAGTGCACCAAGCCTGACTAGTCTCGGGCGTAGCTGCGCCCGGTCTTAAAATGCGCGTCCACGTGAATACACGCGAAACAGTCATTGTTGCCAAGCAACGCCATTTTACAGACTCAGAGGACCGCAGAGAAGAGGGAATTCCCACACCCACAGCGTCAGCGATGACTCAAGGGGAATCCCAAATGGCCACACCCCGAAAGAGAAAGGGATTTGTCAGAGATACAGCGGGAACTGACAGAGAAAGAAATCGGTGCTGGAGGGCCAATGAAACTTGTCTTATAGCCCGACATGCAGTTGGGCGATGAACATTAATCAATGCTCCCACAGTATTTTTGAAAGGCCCCGTTCGCTTAGAATCTGAGCGCAATCAGCACCTGCAAGGTTGGGGAGAGCGCAGCGTTTCGATCTGATCCGTGCTGGAGTTGAGGGGAGATCTCCTCGATTAAATCACAAAGGGCTTGTCTGCCGAAACTAAACCTCTCTATCAGTTCTATATGTCCAGTGGGTTTGTTCGATCACGGACGACTCTTTCTCTTCTTAATGCCCTTTCATTGTTAAACATGTAAACAAGACGCCCTGCCATCGTTAATAATAATATCCTTCTTGCCTGTTTTACGTTACTATGGATACTAGTCTGTCTTTCCGATTTACGCCTGCTTCATACTAGGCGTAACAATTACACCCTGGCGCAACGCATACAGGGCTTAAGTCTAAGTGGTGCACTAGTCATAACGTTAGTGTGATCTTAACCTTTGGTTCTACGTCGGACGTAGAGTTACGCCCAGCGTATGCCCAGCTGGTGCACTCCACTCCTGAAGAAGAGCATTGTTTAAGACGCCACCGAGTGAAGTGCATGGTGATTTCTCCTCGCAGAATCAGACAACAGATGTCTTTTGTTATACTCTCTCATCTCTTGAAGGGGCCTACTCTGCTCATTCTCAGGTTCATAATTGTGTGCTTGTTATTTCCTAGGAAGCCACGATTCGATGAGTTATGACTTGGACCTCAGCTCTGCTATAATAGAACCAGATGGCTTGAAAAAACTGAGCAAAATGTACTGCGTGCGGAAAATACTGTACAAATGGGCGAGGACTCAGGTACACGTGGTTAAAACCTGTCTTTGTGTGTTCACAAAATAAAGAAATTAGTGTTCGTTTGACTTTGTCATGGCTCGTGATGCAGGAGGAGAGCATCTTGAAGCAGCTGGAGGCAGGAGTTCGGTACTTTGACCTGAGGATCGCTCGAAAGGACAACGACCCCGACCCCAACCGACTTTACTTTTATCACGGACTGTTAACACAAACTGATGTGGAGGTATGGATGGAAACGTCATACATGACAAGAAGAACATCGCCTCTTTTCTTTATGTATACGTCAATACATAGTTAGGAGGAAATCAACCCATGGTCATAGTTCAGTGCTTTTCAAAGTGTGGTCTGCGGACCACTGGCGGTCCGTGAGTATATTGGTAACATTTCAC
>CM070485.1:3447005-3449505 GCA_036324585.1 Champsocephalus esox | reverse complement strand
TCTCTCTCTCTCCTCCTCCCCTCCCCCCCCCCTCCCCCCCCCCTCTCCCCCCCCTCTCCCCTCCCCTCCCCTCTCCCCCCCCCCTCCCCTCCCCTCCCCTCTCCCCTCCCCTCTCTCTCCTCCCTCTCCCCTCTCTCTCCCCCCCCTCCTCCTCCCCTCCCCTCCCCTCTCCCCTCCCCTCTCTCTCTCTCCCCCTCTCTCCCCTCCCCCCCTCCCCTCTCCTCTCTCTCCTCCCCTCCCCTCCCTCTCCCCTCTCCCCTCCCCCCCCTCCCCCCCCCCTCCCCCTCTCTCCTCTCTCTCTCCCCTCCCCTCTCCCCTCCTCCCCTCCTCTCTCCCCTCCCCCCCTCCCCCCCCCCTCCCCTCCCCTCTCTCCCTCTCTCCCCTCTCTCTCTCTCTCCCCCCCCCCTCTCCCCTCCCCTCCCCTCCCCCCCCCCTCCCCTCTCCCCTCCCCTCTCTCCCTCCCCCCCCTCTCCTCTCTCCCCTCCCCTCCCCCCCCCCTCTCTCTCCCCTCTCCCCCCCCCCTCTCCCCCCCCCCCTCTCTCTCCCCTCCCCTCTCTCTCTCTCTCTCTCTCCCCTCTCTCCCCTCTCCCCCCCCCCCCTCCCCTCCTCTCCCCTCTCCCCTCTCCCCTCCCCCCCCCTCTCCTCCCCTCCTCTCTCCCCCCCCCTCCCCTCCCCCCCCTCCCCTCCCCCCCCCCTCTCTCTCCCCCCCCCCCCCTCTCCCCCCCCCCTCCCCTCCCCCCCCCCTCTCTCCCCTCCCCTCTCCCTCCCCCCCCCCTCCCCTCCCCTCCCCTCCTCTCCCCTCTCTCTCTCCCCTCTCTCCCCCCCCTCCCCTCTCTCCCCTCCCCCCCCCTCCCCCCCCCCTCTCTCTCCCCTCTCCCCCCCCTCTCCCCTCCCCCCCCCCTCCCCTCCCCCCCCCTCTCCCCTCTCCTCTCCCCTCTCCCCCCCCCCTCTCTCCTCTCTCTCTCCCTCTCCCCTCTCCCCCCCCCCCCTCTCCCCTCTCCCCCCCCCCTCTCTCCTCTCCCCTCCCCTCCCCCCCCCCTCTCTCTCCCCTCTCTCTCTCTCCCCCCCCTCTCCCCCCCCCCCCCTCTCCCCTCTCTCTCTCCCCTCTCCCTCCCCTCTCCCCTCCTCTCCCCTCTCTCCCCTCCCTCCCCTCCCCCCCCCCTCTCCCCTCCCCTCTCCCCTCTCCCCTCTCTCCCCTCCCCTCCCCTCTCTCTCCCCCCCCCCCTCCCCTCTCCCCCCCCCCTCCCCTCCCCTCCCCCCCTCTCTCTCTCCCCTCCTCCCCCCCCTCTCTCCCCCCCCTCCCCCCCCTCTCTCCCCCCCCCCTCCCCCTCTCTCCCCTCCCCTCCTCTCTCCCCCCCCCCTCTCTCCCCTCCCCTCCCCCCCCCTCCCTCCCCCCCCCCTCCCCCCCCCTCCCCTCTCCCCTCTCTCTCTCCCCCCCCCCCTCCCCTCCCCCCCCTCTCTCTCTCTCTCTCCCCTCTCTCCCCTCCTCTCTCCCCTCCCCTCTCCCCTCTCCCTCCCCTCCCCTCTCCCCTCTCTCTCTCTCCCCTCTCTCTCCCCTCCCCCCCTCCCCCCCCCTCCTCCCCTCCCCCCCTCTCTCCTCCCCTCTCCCCTCCCCTCTCTCCCCTCCCCTCCCCTCCCCTCTCTCTCTCCCCTCCCCCCCCCTCCCCTCCCCCTCCCCTCTCTCTCCCCTCCCCTCCCCTCCCTCCTCCCCTCCCCTCCTCTCCCCTCTCCCCTCCTCCCTCTCTCTCTCCTCCCCCCCCTCTCCCTCCTCTCCCCCCCCCTCCCCTCTCCCCCCCCCCTCTCTCTCTCTCCCCTCTCTCCCCCCCCCCCCCCTCTCCTCCCCTCCCCTCCCCTCCCCTCTCCCCTCCCCTCCCCTCCCCCTCCCCTCTCCCCCCCCTCTCTCTCCCCTCCCTCTCTCTCTCCCCCCCCCCTCCCCCCCCCCTCTCCCCTCCCCTCTCCCCTCCCCTCTCCCCCCCCTCCCCTCTCCCCTCCCCCCCCCCTCTCTCCCCCCCTCCCCTCCTCCCCTCCCCCCCCCTCCCCTCCCCCCCCCCTCCTCCCTCCCCTCTCTCCCCTCCCCTCTCTCTCCCCCCCCCCTCCCCTCCCCTCCCCCCTCCCCTCTCCCTCCCCTCTCCCCTCTCCCCCCCCCCTCTCTCCCCTCCCCTCCCCTCCCCTCCCCTCTCTCTCCCCCTCTCCCCTCCCTCCCCTCCTCCCCTCCCTCTCCCCTCTCCCCTCCCCTCTCCCCCCCCCCTCTCCCCCCTCCCCCCCCCCTCCCCTCCCCTCCCTCTCCCCTCCCCTCTCCCCTCCCCCCCCCCTCTCTCCCCTCTCTCTCTCCCCCTCCCCTCCCCTCCCCTCTCTCCCTCTCCCCTCTCTCTCTCTCTCCCCCCCCCCTCCCCCCTCTCTCCCCTCCCCTCTCTCTCTCCCCTCTCCCCCCCCCCTCCCCCCCTCCCTCTCCCCTCTCTCTCCCCTCTCCCCTCCCCCCCTCTCCTCCCCTCTCCTCCCC
>CM070485.1:3422914-3435414 GCA_036324585.1 Champsocephalus esox | reverse complement strand
AGGGCTGAAACAGAGGGGATTATGGGTAATGCTGCAATGATCTGTTTGGTGTTTCAGCCAATCAGAGACAGGCTCTGGATATATCAAAGACCTGTGATATATTGATGAAGACGAGGATAACAGGGAACCTTTAAAGTGTGTGATCGCGCCATGCAGCCTAACCTCTGTCTCGCCTCCTCTCCTCCTCCCCTCCTCCCCTCCTCTCCTCCTCCCCTCCTCTCCTCTTCAGTGAACCTGATGTTCCTCATGTCCTTCTGGTCGGTGAACCGCTGCTCCTCTGAGGGGGGGGAGGCTCTGCAGATGGCCCTGCACACTCTGAGGATGATGGCGCGGGGGGGCATCCACGACCACGTGGCTCAGGTTCACACGGATCGATCAAACAGCAATTAGGGGAGACTTTGTGGGGTCTTTGACGTTACAACGGCCATCTTGGGCTGTTTTATTAACCAAGACGTTTGCGGCCATTTTAAGCGTGGATGAGGTTGTCTCTCTGTTTTATTAGTTTTATGCCTTTATATATTCATGTTGGAGGAGTCTTAACTTCTTCATTGACATATCCACACTGTGGCTGCTGTGCACATGATGATCGAGCCTTGAATCTCATCCTACATAATTATCCTTTGTTTTCTAGTCTTACATTTCAGGTCAGATTTGCTTCCATTTTGTGTAATAATAATAATAATATATAATATTTTTATAGCGCCTTTCAGGAAACCCAAGGTCGCTTTACAAGTCGGGTAGGGGGGGGGGAGTAGGGGGAAAAAGGCAGACAGGTTAAGGGGCGAGTAGCGGACAAATAAAGCCATTAAACTAACTATACAGTGGGGGGGGCAGAGGAGATCCGGTCCAGATGATCTTAGCTTCCGGGATGGAGTGTGGTAGCGGAGAAGGTCAGACGGGTGTTGGGGGGCGAGGGCATGGAGGGGTGTGTAAAGTCAGAAGAAGGAGTTTATGATACGGTGCTCGACTGGGAGCCAGTGGAGGTGGATCAGGGCGGGGGTGATGTGTGAGTGAGCAGCCTGGCAGCCGAGTTCTGCACGTACGAGTGTCAGGACGTGAATGTGCAGTTCATCCACAAAGCACACTTCAGCATCACACCTTTAATGCACTCACAGACTGGACCTGTACACGCTGCAGCTCAACACGGAGTGAAGCCCCGTTAAGATCACGATGAGATAATGTATTTCATTGTAACCACGTGTCCGTGTCAGAAAGTATATACTTGATAAGTGTGTCTGTCTCTCGGCTGCAGGGTTTCCATCGTTACTCCACTGACGTCTCCTGGCATGTTCCCCACTTTGAGAAGATGCTGTACGACCAGGCTCAGCTGGCTGTGGCCTACATCACGGCCTCCCAGGTGAGGGGGGAGAGAGAGAGGTAGAGAGAGGGAGAGAGAGGGAGAGACAGGGAGAGAGAGAGGGAGGGAGGGGTGAGTGAGAGGGAGAGAGGGAGGGAGAGAGAGAGGGAGAGGGGGAGAGAGAGAGGGAGAGAGTAGGAGGGGGAGAGGGAGAGAGAGAGAGAGAGAGAGTGGGAGGGGGAGAGAGAGAGAGAGAGAGAGGGAGAGAGTAGGAGGGGGAGAGAGAGAGAGGGAGAGAGGGAGAGAGAGAGAGAGAGAGAGAGGGGGAGGGAGAGAGAGAGAGAGTGGGAGGGGGAGAGAGGGAGAGAGAGAGAGGGAGAGAGTAGGAGGGGGAGAGAGTAGGAGGGGGAGAGGGAGAGAGAGAGGGGGAGAGAGGGAGGGAGAGAGAGAGGGAGAGAGAGAGGGAGAAGGGGAGAGAGGGAGGGAGAGAGAGGTTTCTGTGTGTTTTTCTTTATGTAAATGAAAAGATAAATATCTCTCCATCATTCTCTGCCTCTCTAATCCACGTCATGTACAAACAAGGTACAAACTTAGAGACACACACACACACACACACACACACACACACACACACACACACTCACACTCACTCACTCACTCACTCACTCACTCACTCACTCACTCACTCACTCACTCACTCACTCACTCACTCACTCACTCACTCACTCACTCACTCACTCACTCACTCACTCACTCACTCACTCACTCACTCACTCACGCACGCACAGTCTCTCACCAGGTGTGTGTCCCGTGTCTACCTGTCCAGGTCTCAGGCGAGCAGCTGTTCGCCCACGTGGCTGAAGACATTCTGCGGTACGTCTCCAGAGACCTGAGTGACAAGGTGAGTGCGAGTCCGATCAGCCAATCAGGGCGCGTCTCTGAATCACAGTCAGCCAGGTAAACATTTATGAACTGACTGACTTTTCTTTAAAGACGGGCTACGTGTGTGTGTGTGTGTGTGTGTGTGTGTGTGTGTGTGGTGTGTTGTGTGTGTGTGTGTGTGTGTGTGTGTGTGTTGTGTGTGTGTGTGTGTGTGTGTGTGTGTGTGTGTGTGTGTGTGTGTGTGTGTGTGTGTGTGTGTGTGTGGTGTGTACCTGAGTATTACTTTGGTATGCTACCCTATACTTCTACAGGTCAGTGTGTGTGTGTGTGTGTGTGTGTGTGTGTGTGTGTGTGTATTTCTACAGGACATTGTGTAGGGCTGTACAGTGTGTGTGTGTGTGTGTGTGTGTGTGTGTACTAGTATTACTTTGGTATGCTACCCTATACTTCTACAGTTCAGTGTGTAGGGCTGTGTGTGTGTGTGTGTGTGTTGTGTGTGTGTGTGTGTGTGTGTGTATTTCTACAGGACATTGTGTAGGGCTGTACAGTGTCCGTGTGTGTGTGTGTGTGTGTGTGTGTGTGTGTGTGTGTGTATTTCTACAGGACATTGTGTAGGGCTGTACTGTGACCGGTGTGTGTGTGGTGTGTGTGTGTGTGTGTGTGTGTGTGTGTGTGTATTTCTACAGGACATTGTGTAGGGCTGTACAGTGACCGTGTGTGTGTGTGTGGTGTGTGTGTGTGTGCTTCTACAGGTCAGTGTGTAGGGCTGTACAGTGACGTGTGTGTGTGTGTGTGTGAGTGTATTTCTACAGGACATTGTGTAGGGCTGTACAGTGTGTGTGTGTGTGTGTGTGTGTGTGTGTGTGTACCTGAGTATTACTTTGGTATGCTACCCTATACTTCTACAGTTCTGTGTGTGTGTGTGTGTGTGTGTGTGTGTGTGTGTGTGTGTGTATTTCTACAGGACATTGTGTAGGGCTGTACAGTGACCGTGTGTGTGTGTGTGTGTGTGTGTGTGTGTGTGTGTGCTTCTACAGGTCAGTGTGTAGGGCTGTACAGTGACCGTGTGTGTGTAAGGGGTGGGACCTCTCCTCGGAGGGTCAAACCCCTAACCCCATTGCATCCTAATTGCATTGCATTAGCAATTGCATTGCTATTCATTCTGGTGTAGTCACACCAGAATGAATTAGCATTCTAGAGGAGATTGACTTCAGACCGTGAGTTAGCTCTCGTGCTCCAGGAGAGCGTCTGCAGACATGTTGGATAGTCAGGTTCTTTAAAGACACTCTAACTGATTCCTGTCACCGTGAAGCTTCCATGACTGACATGCAGGTCTCACAGCCTTCAGAGGAGCTCACGGATTCATTGATCCGTCAGATTTGCAGGTCTGCTGTAAATGCATCCCACATTCATCTTAAATCACCGTGCAGTTTAATAATAACAATTATTAAAAAAAGTTGAAGTAAAATACTGTCCGATAAAATGTGTATAGAAACCCCAAAAGTTAAATAAAACGAAAGTAAAACATTATTAGTAAGTAGTTGAATAAAAAAATTCACTAAAAATACAATAACATAAGAATTTAAAATAAAAACGTGCACTGCAAGATAAAATATAATGAACATATTGATAGAAGCTTAAAAAAAAGTTATTTATATGTGAAATTAAATGAAAAATGCACATTGTATTACAATCTCCTCTGGACAGTCCGGAGGTTTCTACAGTGCGGAGGATGCCGACTCTGTCCCGCCTTCGGGGGCGTCGGAGAAGAAGGAGGCGGGGGCAGAAAAGATGGAGAAGAGGGAGGGAGCTTTCTGCGTCTGGACGGCGGCGGAGGTCCGGGATCTGTTTCCAGAAGTGGTGGAGAGCAGCTCTGGAGCGACTCAGGCGGACGTCTTCGTGCATCACTACGGGGTCAAAGAGCCGGGGAACGTGGACCCTGAACAGGTACTCTAGGGTGGTCCTTAGTGCCGTGTACATGTTCCAATTCATGTATGTGAAGCTCCAACCACCGGAACCAGGTCGATGAGTACATGATGTCAGACTGAGGAAAACATTCACCAGGACAGTTTTCTTGACTAATAGAATGAGTTCTGGGGATGGAGCTTAGACTTTCCCACTTTCACACACACACACACACACACACACACACACACACACACATTTGAAGGACCACCCTAAGGTACACGCATTTATTGCATAGACTGTATAATATATAAAGATGTATTATCACGTGTAGCCACACCTACCTTACCTTCAATTGGTTGTATGAATATTTGTATTTGATTATTTTTATTTTACACAAATACATATATATATTTATATATATTTTTTTTGTAATAATGATTTTTTTTATAGAAATATTTCAATTTTATGTAGTTTCATCTTCTTTATTTATTTTATTTCACTTCTCATACATATAGAGATATTTTTGATTCTATAATATTATTATTTTATTTTACATTTTTACTTTAACATGTTTTGTTTTAATTAATATCTTTACTTAAAGGGGACCTATCATGCAAAATTAACTTTGTGATGTCTTTTACACACGTGTCCGCGGTGCGTCGGGGAACTCACGCAGCGTCAGAAAATAAAACCCTCTCTCTTTTCCTCCGTACCCAGATCTTTTACAAACGGGGGAACAACGAGCGGATACAGATGTGCCGCCGATATGACGTCAAATCGGCGGCGGACCCACAGAGAGTCGCTATCAGAAACAATGCTTGACGTGTTTTGGACGTAATCTCGGCCCCCCGAACATTAGCCTCGCTAACACTCACACATTAAAAAAGGAACTCACCTTGTGATAAACCTGAGAGAGAGAAAGCTTTTGAGCTCCATCCTGTTTCAGAAATAATCCTTGATGTGGTTTAGAACAGGGTTCCTACGGTCATTTAAAAACCTGGAAGAGTCATGGAAATTCAAAATGCAAATTCCAGGCCCTGGAGAAGTCATGGAAATGTAACTAAAGTTGCATCAAATATAATTTAAATGGCATCTAATCGCCGAAATAGCAATACTATAATGATAATAAATACTGTGTCGTAATGAAACGTAAAATGACATTTAACTGACGAGGTGTTTCGCTGGTGAGAGATTTCAGTGGCTTTAGCGTGTAGAAGCTAGTAAGCCTACTGTTGGATTTGTTTCCGATAGGCACGACATGTTTCATATGCAGACCTTATTTTCCTGTTCCACGTTAAAATAAAAAATGTTCAGTGGTAATTTTTTTTGGTCGTGGGAAATGAGATAAAGGTTATGGAGAAGTCCTTGAAAATCATTGGTGAAAAAGTGTATAACCCTGTTTAGAACAGGGTGGCGTCTTATCACAGCAGAATTTAACTTTGTCTCCGGTAGAATTCTGATCAGGCATTAGCTCCGCCTCCTCTTTTTTTTTCGTAAGCTGAGGACCCAAAATCCGCGTTTCTCTAACAGGGCTGGAATAGAGGGTTTGAGCAGCATGAGGCGTGGCTGCAACGGGGGAACTGTTTGGGACGTGTTTTGTATAGGTATGGCCCTACAATATATGTTTCCAATACAGCATGATAGGTCCACTTTAAATTAAATAATATATATTTATTTGTATTATTCATTTTTTTTAACTTATGTTTGTATAAATATTAGGGGTGTTGAAAATAATCGTTTTTACGATGCATTGCGATGCGGACGTGGACGATTCGGTCTCGATGCAGTGACGGAAGATAATCGGTTATAGAGTAGTAACGTTGCTTCCTGATTTTCCGGCCGCGGCTTTACTACAACGTTTTTTCTGTCACTTTAATATCAAACCGGTCGGTGACGCAGAGATCAGGGAGCAGACGTGACAGCGGCACAGCAACACGGAGCAGTCTGCTTTATCCACCAACACAAGAACACCAGTCCAGAACCAGCAGCAGAACGACCCGCTCCGAATCACTCGGTGTCGCTGCGGCTCAGAGACACAGGGATTTATGTTTTTCAAAAATAATCGCGTTACAATCATGTTTTTGGTGGATTTAATCAAGTCTTGGATTGCAGAGTATGAATGTCCTCTAGCAACTTTCAGACAATATATACGTGTGTAAAGTTTGTGAAGGCAGGAGGAAAAAAGCTTCCGCGATCACCGTCTCCTCTCCGTTCCTCTAAGCCCCGCCCCCTCCCTGAAAATAATGAGTGACAGGCTGACAGTGACCCGATAGAAACTTTATTATTCACTGAATCACTGAGATATAATGAAGCTAATTTAATCTCATGCATTCATGGGATTTATGTAACAGTGAGACAGAGAATGTGAGTGTGCACCACATGCAGTATTTTAGTTTGTATATGCTGTTGTAAATACTCCTGTTGTCTGCTGTGTTCAGACTCAAGTCCTGTGTGTGATGCCTCATTCAGGACATCAGTGTCCTTTCTTAGAAGGCCGTGGCTAGAAGCTGCAGCTAGACCGCAGGAGCATTAGCTTTTTGTTTTTGAGGATGGAACAACTTCACACACGGAGGCTAGATCTATACAATTCATTTATTTTGGTTTATAAATTAATGTCAAGACATTTATGTTATTGATTTCTGAAGCACTTTCTAAATAATAAAAAGAGAGTTCATATGTATTTACTGCATGTATGCATTGATGACAAATAAGCCATGTGCAGTAATATAGAACATTGAGGATGCAACGCATTGGTATGAATCGTGATGCACCGGGATATCGAACCGAATCGAATCGTTGACAGGATAATCGTAATCGAATCGAATCGTCAGACCAGTGAAGATGCACAGCCCTAATAAATATCTGTATTTAATTTGTATTTAATATGTAGTAATAAAACCCAATTTCTCTCTGGATAAAATATTCAAATGTTGATCAAGCATCAATTAAAATGTCTACATAAAGACACATTTAAATAAAATAAAAGTCACCCAACGCTTATTAATATTATATATCTCTCCAGACAGCATGCTAAATATGAAATCCTCTTCTCTCTGGTTCTCTCTCTCTTCATGTCGCCAGGACCCCCACGGGGAGCTGGGCGGTCAGAACGTTCTGATCGTGCGTTACTCCGTGGAGCTGACAGCTGCTCGCTTCGGCCTCAGCGTGGACAGAGTCTCCGAGCTACTGAGCGCCGCCAGAGCCAAGATGGCCGACGTGAGGAAGACCCGGCCCCGCCCACACCTGGACACCAAGATGCTGGCCTCCTGGAACGGTAACGGAACCAGGGTTAAATACAGATTTACACTAAAATAACACAACATAACAATAACATAGAGGACAGTTTACTTATTATTATTATTTAAATCAGGTTTTATTTCAGTTTGAGCTACTTATACACACTTTCGTCTGCTCTTTTGTGTCCATTCTAGCTGAATCTACATAGTTTACATAAGGAACGGAAATACAAAAAGTGGAAAAAACATAATAAATAAGTACAAATAAAATAGACAAAATATATTAGATAATTATAATAAATAATGAATAATAAAAAGTACAGTTTTACTCAATTTATTTTACTTTTAGCAACTTTTACACTTTCTTCGCTATTTGTTTCCTATTTCTTCTTAAACTTAATCCACATTGTTTATTCATATAATCGGGAGAATATCTGAAAGAAGAAAAGAGAAATAAAATAAGAATACATTATTAAATAATTACAAGTACATATAAATATAATTAAATAAATGATAAGTAAATAAAAAATAAAAATGAAATAATTAGAAATACATATAAATCTAATTACATACATAATAAGTAAATAACAAGGTACAGTTAATTTTTTATGAAGTTTAACAGAAATATTTTTATATTTAGTCATGATCTTTAAAGGTCCCGTGTCCACCGATCATAGCTCCATCGTTGAGTCGACTAGAACAGATTCACATTGATCGATGTTCCAAACTCTCACTGGTTTCTCACAGCGTCTCTGTGGAGTCTGTGCGTTCACTCTCTGTCCTGCACGGCTTGATGGAGCCAAACTAAATATAGTTTATATAGCTATTCTATTATTATTATTATTATTTCACAATAATCATGACTAGAATTGGAAAATAAATGTCCATATAAATGTAGATTTTGATGCAATTGTTTCCACTTTTAAATTGAATCGTTTTGGACACACAGAGAGAAGGTGAGTCCCAGGGTAATGCTATACAATGAACGAACCGACAACACAACGTTACTTACCGTATAGAGTGCATGGTGACCTACATATTCGTGTGTGTGTGTGTGTGTGTGTGTGTGTGTGTGTGTGTGTGTGTGTGTGTGTGTGTGTGTGTGTGTGTGTGTGTGATTTCACATCAGTAGAAATAAACAATACTATAATTTAAACATCTCAAAATAGAATTAAAGCAGCGTTAAAAAGCAGAACATACACAGTAGACCGTGAAGATAAAGAATCTATAAACTCTAACAAATAGTGATTCTAAATATAAGTTAAGGGGCATGGTGCTGAAAGACTGTGTGTGTGTGTGTGTGTGTGTGTGTGTGTCTAACCTCTCTCAGTGTGTGCCTCTCCTGTCTTGCCTCTCCTGTGTGTGTGTGTGTGTGTGTGTGTGTGTGTGTGTGTGTGTGTCTAACCTCTCTCAGTGTGTGCCTCTCCTGTCTTGCCTCTCCTGTGTGTGTGTGTGTGTGTGTGTGTGTGTGTGTGTGTGTGTGTGTGTGTGTGTGTGTGTGTGTGTGTGTGTGTGTGTGTGTGTGTGTGTGTGTGTGTGTGTGATATATCGCTTCATCAGGTCTCCACATCCACAGTTTCTATTCAAAGTATCCAGGAAGTGAAAGCTGCAAACTGCATAACACACACACACACACACACACACACACACACACACACACACACACACACACATAACTAACTGTTCTGCCCAATGTGGAGCGTGCGAGTCAGTGTCAACATGAACTCGGTTAATAATGAATGACTTGCTGCTCATTTAAAAACCTGTCGTACCGTCTACCTTTCTCAAACCGAGGGGTCGTGAGTTTAGTTCTGAGAGAGAAGAGAGAGAGAGAGAGAGAGAGAGAGAGAGAGAGAGAGAGAGAGAGAGAGAGAGAGAGAGAAGAGAGAGAGAGAGGAGAGAGAGAGAGAGAGAGAGAGAGAGAGAGAGAGAGAGAGGAGAGAGAGAGAGAGAGATGAGGAGAGAGAGAGAGAGAGAGGAGAGAGAGAGGAGAGAGAGAGAGAGAGAGATCCTAAACCCAACAGGAAGTTGGCCATTTTGAATGTTATGACATATTATCAGTCTCATATATATTCATACAAAATTAAATATAAAATAAAGATAGATATATTTTATTGTGTGTGTGTGTGTGTGTGTGTGTGTGTGTGTGTGTGTGTGTGTGTGTTAGGGAGGTAATGAGCCTCTGCGATCTGGAGAACTTTCCAATTAGACGCTCGTCTCCTTCTCGTCTCCTTCTCGTCTCTAATGAGGAAACCCTCCATTAATCACCTGTCCTCGGCTGAGGCTCACTTTGAAGAGCTGCTCCTCTGCTGGCTTTGATAGGATACATGAAAGAGGGGGGAGGAGAGGAGACGAGGAGGAGAGGAGAGAGACGAGGAGAGGAAGAGAGGAGACGAGGAGGTAGAGGAGTTGAAGAAAGGAGGAACTTTCCTGTAGTGTGTTCTTTAGGTTTTACTGCATTTATATACACCTGAACATCAGCAGGAGAGGACTCTTTAAAGTAGAGACACTACATACTGATATACACCTGACCATCAGCAGGAGAGGACTCTTTAAAGTAGAGACACTACATACTGATATACACCTGAACATCAGCAGGAGAGGACTCTTTAAAGTAGAGACACTACATACTGATATACACCTGAACATCAGCAGGAGAGGACTCTTTAAAGTAGAGACACTACATACTGATATACACCTGAACATCAGCAGGAGAGGACTCTTTAAAGTAGAGACACTACATACTGATATACACCTGAACATCAGCAGGAGAGGACTCTTTAAAGTAGAGACACTACATACTGATATACACCTGAACATCAGCAGGAGAGGACTCTTTAAAGTAGAGACACTACACACTGATATACAGTACACCTGAACATCAGCAGGAGAGGACTCTTTAAAGTAGAGACACTACATACTGATATACACCTGAACATCAGCAGGAGAGGACTCTTTAAAGTAGAGACACTACATACTGATATACACCTGAACATCAGCAGGAGAGGACTCTTTAAAGTAGAGACACTACATACTGATATACACCTGAACATCAGCAGGAGAGGACTCTTTAAAGTAGAGACACTACATACTGATTTACACCTGAACATCAGCAGGAGATGACTCTTTAAAGTAGAGACACTACATACTGATATACACCTGAACATCAGCAGGAGAGGACTCTTTAAAGTAGAGACACTACATACTGATATACACCTGAACATCAGCAGGAGAGGACTCTTTAAAGTAGAGACACTACATACTGATATACACCTGAACATCAACAGGAGAGGACTCTTTAAAGTAGAGACACTACATACTGATATACACCTGAACATCACCAGGAGAGGACTCTTTAAAGTAGAGACACCACATACTGATATACACCTGAACATCAGCAGGAGAGGACTCTTTAAAGTAGAGACCCTACATACTGATATACACCTGAACATCAGCAGGAGAGGACTCTTTAAAGTAGAGACACTACATACTGATATACATCTGAACATCAGCAGGAGAGGACTCTTTAAAGTAGAGACACTACATACTGATATACACCTGAACATCAGCAGGAGAGGACTCTTTAAAGTAGAGACACTACATACTGATATACACCTGACATCAGCAGGAGAGGAATCTTTAAAGTAGAGACACCACATACTGATATACACCTGAACATCAGCAGGAGAGGACTCTTTAAAGTAGAGACACTACATACTGATATACACCTGAACATCAGCAGGAGAGGACTCTTTAAAGTAGAGACACTACACACTGATATACATACACCTGAACATCAGCAGGAGAGGACTCTTTAAAGTAGAGACACTACATACTGATATACATCTGAACATCAGCAGGAGAGGACTCTTTAAAGTAGAGACACTACATACTGATATACACCTGAACATCAGCAGGAGAGGACTCTTTAAAGTAGAGACACTACATACTGATATACACCTGAACATCAGCAGGAGAGGACTCTTTAAAGTAGAGACACCACATACTGATATACACCTGAACATCAGCAGGAGAGGACTCTTTAAAGTAGAGACACTACATACTGATATACACCTGAACATCAGCAGGAGAGAACTCTTTAAAGTAGAGACACTACATACTGATATACACCTGAACATCAGCAGGAGAGGACTCTTTAAAGTAGAGACACCACATACTGATATACACCTGAACATCAGCAGGAGAGGACTCTTTAAAGTAGAGACACTACATACTGATATACACCTGAACATCAGCAGGAGAGGACTCTTTAAAGTAGAGACACTACATACTGATATACACCTGAACATCAGCAGGAGAGGACTCTTTAAAGTAGAGACACTACATACTGATATACACCTGAACATCAGCAGGAGAGGACTCTTTAAAGTAGAGACACTACATACTGATATACACCTGAACATCAGCAGGAGAGGACTCTTTAAAGTAGAGACACTACATACTGATATACACCTGAACTTCAGCAGGAGAGAACTCTTTAAAGTTGAGACACTACATACTGATATACACCTGAACATCAGCAGGAGAGGACTCTTTAAAGTAGAGACACTACATACTGATATACACCTGAACATCAGCAGGAGAGGACTCTTTAAAGTAGAGACACTACATGCTGATATACACCTGAACATCAGCAGGAGAGGACTCTTTAAAGTAGAGACACTACATACTGATATACACCTGAACTTCAGCAGGAGAGAACTCTTTAAAGTAGAGACACTACATACTGATATACACCTGAACATCAGCAGGAGAGGACTCTTTAAAGTAGAGACACTACATACTGATATACACCTGAACATCAGCAGGAGAGGACTCTTTAAAGTAGAGACACTACATGCTGATATACACCTGAACATCAGCAGGAGAGGACTCTTTAAAGTAGAGACACTACATACTGATATACACCTGAACATCAGCAGGAGAGGACTCTTTAAAGTCGAGACACTACATACTGATATACACCTGAACATCAGCAGGAGAGAACTCTTTAAAGTAGAGACACTACATACTGATATACACCTGAACATCAGCAGGAGAGGACTCTTTAAAGTAGAGACACTACATACTGATATACACCTGAACATCAGCAAGAGAGGACTCTTTAAAGTCGAGACAGTACATACTGATATACACCTGAACATCATCACGAGAGG
>CM070485.1:3405414-3417914 GCA_036324585.1 Champsocephalus esox | reverse complement strand
ATCTCGGATCTCTCCTCCCTCTCCGTCCTGCAGATCTCCTCCTATCTCCGGCTTCCTGGACGACTACGCCTTCCTGGTCTCAGGTCTGCTGGACCTGTACGAGGCGTCGCTGCAGACGCAGTGGCTTCAGTGGGCCGAGCAGCTGCAGCTCAGACAGGACGAGCTGTTCTGGGATCAGCAGGACGGAGGGTACTTCTGCAGCGACCCCAACGACGCCTCCATCCTGCTGCAGCTCAAGAAAGGTGGGGAGATGGACGCGTTGATATATGAGTATAGATACAACCCAGCCCTCTGTGGGATAGACATTACCACCATTCCTAATTCAACCAGCAGTCCAAAGTCCTCTCGAAGCAACATCTGCGTACATTTCGGGAATTTAAATTTAGGCGAGAAATTAAATTCTGAATATGTTTACATGATTTCAACTTCACACTATCTAGGTATCAGACGATAAAACATAATAAGTGAGGCTTGATACTGAGTAAGAAACAGGTTGATAAACGCTGTGAGAATGTGTCTGCAGAGAGCCTGCAGCCAGGGAGGAGAGACCAGCAGAGCTGCCTGCACTGAGTGAGTGAGGAAGTCGTGGATTGGTCAATTTGGACCAATCAGCGGGGGCTTAACGTAACGGCTCCGCGGATTGGTCCATTTGGTTCCGGGTACGACATGACCGTATCGCGTCATAGCTCTGGGCGCGGCTACTGGCCATTCCTACGTCACAGTACCCAGGAAGTGAACAATGGACGATGACGTATCTCCAACGAGGCGTTTTGGGGGTCTCTGCTATAAGTTTTACTCGCTACAGGGTGTACTTTGAAGGTTTTCACTCTGCACACCGCTTACTTGCAGAACAACCTTCATAACACAAGGGGACGGGTGATGACCGGAAAAGCATGACATGGGACCTTTAAATGAAATCTCAGATTTGCCTTCTTAATCGTTTGTTTGGGTCCCTCGCTTCTCATGCACTGATTCGCTAAGCTGAACAGCCAATGATTTCTGTAGCCGACAGCCTCCTTATTCAACATGTTGAATCGGCGGCGGAAGGTGTCGGCACGGCCGAAAAGACACGACGGGGCGGGACACACCAATCTGAGTACGCTGAGTACAGGACGCTCATCGACGCCCAGACGGCCGAAATGGGCTTGGTGTGTCCGGGGCTTCAGATGTGATGGGAAAGTCATGCAGGGATTCAGCCATTAACCAACGTATTTGACAAATAAAAAAGTTAGCATCGCCGCTTTCAAACACATGATTTCCCTTTGTGTGAACACAGAAGAAGAGCTACATGCTAAACCGTGCTAACATGCTTACCTAAACGTTGCTAAAACGCAGATCTTTTAGCAGGTTTAAGAAAGTCATGCCGTCAACCAACGTATTGAAGACATTTCCTTTCAGTTTGACCTGAATAGAAGAAATGTGGGTTCCCATTAACGTGTATTAAGTAAACATGTGGCTAAAACTGGAAAATATCATCCTCATGTTGAAGCTAGAAGAAAGGCAAGGCATCACCAACGTGCTCTAACCTCTGGAGTTCACGAGTGAATTTACAGACTGTCCGTCCAGTGGAGGGATATTTCAGTCTGAGCGTCCAACAGCTGTAGGAAATGCATCACATATGGATGCCGCTGCCGCTGCTGCTGCTCTAATAGGCTCTGAGACGCAGGAAGGATTAATGGACAGGTGAAGGATTAACGGGGAAGCTAACCTCTGTGGACGCTTCAAGGATGGAAGGATAAATGTGAGGCCTACTGACAGTTCGTTAATATATATTAAATATTGTAGTCTGTTTGCAGATCATAGAGATTCATTGTGGAGACGATACTGTTGAGTACACCAACGTTTTATCATGACAAATGTATAGTATCAGTCCCAAGAACGTAGGAACTGCCGGATGCTAACCTGCATATCTTGGGAAATGTCCACAATTAGCACACGTTGCTTTAATTAGCATGCAGACAATAGTTAGTTGTTTTGGAGGTTATTGAGGATGTTGAATACATTTCTGACATTTTCAGAATCTAAAATGTCAGTTTTAACCAAACAAATTGCCTTATTTGTAATTGGGTGGGCTCATGTTGATGAATTTTGGGTCGATGTTAACGTCTTAACGGGCTCAAAACTCCCATTTGGGATCCTAGAAATGTCAGAAACTGATTCAACGTCCTCAATACACCTCAATAATTACACTAACATTGTCCAGATCAGCCCACGCACTATTTTACTATTGTCTGCTATGCTAATTCATGCTAATGAACCCCTGCAAACCCCTACTATACATTTCTATGATAAAACCTTGGAGTACTGAACAGTCCCACGTTCACGCTGCAGACTAACGATGCATGTAGTTTATGGTTGTGTGAAATCAATCATGCATCCGGCTTATTGATTGACCCGGGGCTTAACAACATGGAGCATTCTGCAGGTTTCGCTCCACTGCTGCTCGGAAACCACAGGAGAGGAGGTGGTGGTGGACGAGAGACAGGTGGATATTGACGTCCATCTTCCTCGAGTGAAGTGCAGCTGTCTCTCCATGAACCACTGACACTCTGACGCTCTTCCTCTGCAGATTCTCTCGTCACGAACCTGTCGGAGTTTCTGCTTGTTGACTCGAAGACCGGCTGCTTTTGACAGATTTAATATACAGTGGATCTGCCGCTAGGTATTCTCATCTTCCTCACTGCATCCTGGAGGTCCTTAAACGATGCGTTCTCGTTCTTTGTATCCCCCTCAAAGCTTGTCCTTAAGATCAGGATTAAGGAACACCATTGGCATTAAATATAATCTGTAAAAAGATAAAAACTAGGGTATAAAGTTGGGGGTATTGGAGAGACTTAAAAGCCTCTTGGAGGGATATCCTAAACCCAACAGGAAGTTGGCCATTTTTTAATGTTATGATATATTATCAGTCTCATATATATTCATACAAAATTAAATATAAAATAAAGATAGATGTATTTTATATTTTTCTCTGGCACGTTTTTAGGGATTTATCTCTTTTAAATAATGAAATACTTGTTTATTACTACGTGTAGTGGCATCAGGCTTTCCTCTTGCCTCTACAGAGCGGGGTTGACGACACGCAATCCAGAACAATAAGCAGCCGAAGGTTTTCAGTCAAACATTTTTTAATTTATTAACAAAAAAGTATTGACTTTAATAGTCTCAAAATAACAAATCTTTAAACAATATTTCGGCGATATGCTTTCCTATATAAACTAAACTATACTTTGTGTGCAGTCCAATTTGCAACACCAATCTCTGTCTGCATTTTGCGGTCGAAAAACTGCCCGTCTCATCGGGTCTCCGAGCCCGCCGGCTGTCCTCGATCACCTCACCGGAAGGTTCAAGGAAACGGATCCTATTTACGATATACAATTAACAATCATTTCATCAAAACATATTCACCATGGCGATATAAATCATTTTGCATCATTAAATCATTCATCACATTATGAATCGAAATAATAACGTTGTGGCTCTAACACTACTTATCCTATGTTTGTATTGAGTTTTGTGTTTTGAGCACTTCTTCACTCGTGTGTGGTCATTTATTATTTGATGTTTTAAAGTGTTGTCGAGCACGTTGTGGCTTTGTCTGTGAAAAGCGCTTTATAAATACATTTGACTCCATAATAATATTTGCACAGTTATCTCAGAAGGCCTCACAAACCCTTAAAGGGGACCTATCATGCAAAATTAAGATGGACTTTTATGAATCCCTCGTGGGGAAAAAAGGGGCTGCAACGGATCTGATCCAGACCGATCCAGATTTGAACACTTCTATGACGTCACAGAAGTGGCGCTACGGCTATTGGGCCAACTCCACCAATCAGGAGAAGACAGCCACGGACGATAGGCGCATTCACACCGCAGTACTTTTCCCACAAAGGGTCATGAGAACTTAGTTCATGAGAACTCTTTTGTCGCGTTCACACCAAAAAGAGCCGGTACTAAAATGAGTTCATGAGAACCTTTTCACCCCCTTTTCCGTCCCAGCTAGAGAGCGGGGACTTTCGTTGGAGAAAAAGGTTCCTGTGTCTGATTGGCTGGGCAGATTGCAAACCACGGCCCGTCAAACTCCCAAAAAGTTTTGTGAAGCCGCCATTTTATTATCCTCGCATTAGCATTATTAGCATTAGCATTATTAGCATTAGCCCAGCGCAGAAACGCAGAGAGACTAACTTATGGCAACAGAAAATAAAACATGGGAGCGGTGGAGACGAGGAGGTGTCGGCGTTCTGGCGATTTACTCGGAAGGCTAAAGAGTTCTCATGAACCATTATTAGCATTAGCATTATTAGCATTAGCATTATTAGCATTAGCCCAGCGCAGAAACGCAGAGAGACTAACTTATGGCAACACAACATAAAACATGGGAGCGGTGGAGACGAGGAGGTGTCGGCGTTCTGGAGATTTACTCGGAAGGCTAAAGAGTTCTCATGAACCTTTGTGGGAAAAGTACTGCGGTGTGAATGCGCCTAGTGCCGCTCGAAAGCGCTGGAGACGCTGTAGTACGTATGCCAGGCCTGTAGATGGCGCTGTTCGCCCAGAATCAGCCCGTGCAAAGACAGTGTTAAATTGAGCGACATGAGGAATGGCTAAAATGCATGATCTGTTTGGTATTGTGAAAAATAAAAAGTATGAATATGCCTTAGGTTTGGTCCTACACTATATTATTCAAATATAGCATGATAGGTCCACTTTAAGTCTGAGGACAAAGCAGGACGCCGACTCTAATAGATTTGCTGCTATAAAATACTGCCTATTTGATTATTTAACAGGAAACCGCCTTCCATTGGCGTCCACTATATATATACGATATGTTCTGAAAAGTAACTATGGATTATTTCCCAAATGATGCCCAAAAATCTGCCTGCTTTAGTCGACTTTGTGCACACTCACCCTGCCGAGACATTCAAGAGCAATTGTGCAACACCACTGCTAAAATAACTTAATATACAATATACAATTTGTTTCTTTAAAATGTCTCGGCGTTACCGGCTCCTTCACTACTCGTATATGTCCTTACATTTTGAAGATACTGCCCCTACTGTACTTTTTCCATGGTGCACTTATTTGTTTTTGCACATTTGTTCATGTATTTCATGACGTGTGCTTGTCTTGTTATTTAATATGCAAGTCTACTCGTTTCTCTTTTTCGTTTTCTCAGCTCTAAGGATTTCTGATTTAACTCGCAGGCGTGACTCTGTGACAAACCAAGACCAAATGATCCCACCTTTTTACACCGGTCAGTTTGAGTCTGTGTAGAATATCTATTCGACAGAAGGACACGGATTGATGGGATATAAATATATATGCGTCCGACCTTCAGGTTCCTGCTCTCTCCGTGTGTCTGAGCGAGGTCTGCAGCTCAGAGACTCATCGGGTGGACATTTACCTTTCACCTGCCACACCCACGCATGTGAAATATATCGAGTAAGGAAGGTATCAGCCAGTAGGAAGACTAAATGTATTATATTAAAAGTGATTATTGCATATGAGCAGTGTCGAAGAAAATGTACGGTATATTTGCTTTTCTTTGGACCCGAAACTTCAGATTTAACATCCGTCTCAGAAAACAAACACAAAATCAGGTCAGAACTGAGAATTTAAGCTGGCAGTTTGTCAGTTTTAATGTTCCAGATGACACACACACACACACACACACACACAAGTATGACAAATAGCTTGGTGTAAGTAGTGCAGACGGCAGTAACACACCACAGATGGGCGGGAGCCGAGGACAGGCTAATAGTTATTCTTGTTAAGAACTGCTGACAGATTGAAGACGGTGTGTGTGTGTGTGTGTGTGTGTGTGTGTGTGTGTGTGTGTGTGTGTGTGTGTGTGTTTATGGGACCTGACGTGTGAGAGGTTTCTCATCTCTCTGTATCGACGCTGCCATTACGCTGTGTTGCACTGAAGCCCATTAGCGACGCTAGTGTGAACGCTGTCCCATCATAACGGCCTGTCACTGAAGACAGATCACACACACACACACACACACACACAGGAACACTCAGGTAAAGCACACATATGTCAAAGCAGCCAGTCAGCAATATATATATATATATATATATATTAATTTATGACTGTTACTTTATTGTAATCGCAGAAAAAACATATTTTATTGACATTTAATTCGTCTTAAAGATAATTTGTTGCCTTTTTATGTGTTTTAAAACCTGACGTCCAGAGACGTGTTTGGTCTCATTTCGCAGAACCCCCGATATGTGTACGATGTGATGTTTGATCAGCTGATGTTAGACACAATTCAAGATGAGGAACAATACCGTTTTTTATATATGTATTGCTATTTTGAATATAAGGGTAGCCAGGAGGGACAATTTAGTGAGTTCTTCTTCTGCTCCCACTGAGTTACCTGTTAACAATTCAACGTGTGATGAAATATATTCCCTCATTTCTCTATCATGGCTTCATGGGACTATGTGACCTCTTTCCATGCATGTCTTTAAGATAGGAGCGCGAGGAGGTGTGTGTGTGAGTGTGTGTGTGTGTGTGTGTGTGTGTGTGTGTGTGTTTCCTTGCCATGGGGCTCAGGCAGAGCTGCAGTATAAAATAAAATAATTTCTAGAGCTCAGTCATGCATGACGCTTCACGTGCATCTATACGGGAGGCTGAATTCACGCCTGTCATAACAAATATAATATTGTGTTCAGTGTACAAAAGGGTGTGTGTGTTGTGTGTGTGTGTGTAGGGGGTTAACTTCGCTATTTTGTGACCTACAAATTGCTCTTAAAAGCAGCTTGTGGCAGCTACCAACTCCTAGTCACTTTCTCATACACACACACACACACACACACACACACACACACACACACTGGGTGTTTCTCAATCTCGAGTACACTTGCTTGGTAGCACATGTCTTCCGAGTCACTTGGTTCAGAAGCGAGGCAAGAATCCTTCCTGGCATTCGGTAAACGAAGAGTGGAACAGGCGAGCAGGTGTGCGCCAGATGAGAGGCCCCGCCTCTTACATTTCCCACCACAGATTTGGGGAAATTGGTCCGTGTGCAAAGCATTGTGGGGATTTTAAGACCGCATAGTCTACGCATGTAAAAAAGGTATATTAGTATTAAACACACACACACACACACACAGTCTACACATGTGCAGCCTCGACATTTCTCCAAACGAAGTACACCGGCCTCGGTAGAATTCCAAGTATGCTGGACTTTGGAACGGTCCTTCGGCGGCACTCCATGACGTAGCATCCTTTGAGAAACACCCACTCACACACTCACACACACACACACACACACACACTTGCAGGCAGGTCAGGGGTTATGAGAAGATCCCCTCCAGGCTCTCATTGGACGCTGATAAGAGATAAGGACCAATCACCTCACAGGGTGCAGTCATGAGGTCAGAGTGTGGTGTGATGGGACTGAGGAGTGTTTGTGAGCTGGAGAGAAAGTGGAACAAACGGACTGGAGGAGAAAAGCTAAGAATACGATGTGTGGCGCTGAGAGCTGGAGCGTCTGTCTTTTACATTTCATTTCTTTACAATTAAGACTTTATTAATCATTTTATAGTTATCGGACTCATTCCTGCGCCTCTCGATAACTGCTATGTTTTATACCAGAAGGGTCAAACTCCATTTCATCGCGGGCCACATCAGCATTAAGGTGGCACTCAAAGGGCCAGTTGTAACTTTAAGACTATATAAAAATACATATATAAATATTTAATATATAAAATAATGTATTCTATTACATGATTGCCTCTGCATTGGATTATTATGGGATAGATTAATAACTTCATAATTAATGTCTGAAAGCAGAAGTCTCGGGAAAATTCTCTTCAGTGCGCATGTCACAAAATGAGATGCATTGTGGGACATGTAGTTTCTGGGCAACGTGCTTCTGTAAAGTGGCATGTAAACTTATTTTATATATATATATATATATATAGAGCGGGCCTTGAGTTTGACACCCCTGCTTTATGAAGTCTTAGACATGCAGGTGGTATGCTCGGACTCCTCGGTATTAAAGCACACTTTTAATAATGTATGAAAGTCTGATTTGAATAAGACGAAATGTGCTTTTGACACTTTTGACTTCTTCAAATCCTAAGTCTTGGTTTCCTCACTGTGTGTGTCCTCGTTGAGGGTGAGGCCTGAGACCCGTCCACTGAGTGTGTTCTCTGTCTCTCAGATCAGGACGGGCGCAGAGCCCAGCGCTAACTCGGTGTCTGCGTCCAATCTGCTGCGGCTGTCTCACTACACGGGACGACGCGATTGGCTGCTGAGGTCTGAGCAGCTATTGGCTGCGTTCTCCGACCGGCTCCAAAGAGTTCCCGTCGCTCTCCCTGAGATGGTGCAGGCTCTGATGGCCCATCACTACACACTGAGAGAGGTGAGACACACACACTCTCTCACACACACACACACACACACACACACACCACACACACACACACACTATACACTGAGAGAGGTGAGAGACACACACACACACTGAGAGAGGTGACACACACACACACACACACACACACACACTATACAGTGAGAGGTCATAATCACACACACATACACACACACACACTTAGAGAGGTGACACACACACACACACTCACTATACACTGAGAGGTCATAATCACACACACACACTCACTATACACTGAGAGGTCATAATCACACACACACACACTTAGAGAGGTGACACACACACACACACTGAGAGAGGTGAGACATGCACACACACACGCGCACACACACACTCACTACACACTGAGAGAGGTGACACACACACATACACACACACACACACTCACTATACACTGAGAGAGGTGAGACACACACGCACGCACACACACACACTCTCACTATACACTGAGAGGTCATAATCACACACACACACACACACACACACACACACACACACACACACACACACACACACACACACACACTGTTCATTATATTGAATGAATTACTTATTATTGCAAATGTTTTACATGAATATTTAATTTGATCTTTTTATTGCACATTTTTACCTAAATTCTTATTTCAATAATTTATTTCATGTTTAAAGAAGTATGTTTTGCTTCTTAGATATATGTAATTTAACTAATTATATATATTTTTTTCTGAGCAACTTTTACAGAAAAAATAAAATCCTCCTTTTCTTGATGCCGTTGGTCACGAGCTCCCCCCTCCTCGAGTCGACCTGCTGTTAGAAACTCGTTCTCACGTCTGCAAGCAGCAACTAGTTGCGAGTTCAATAGACATTTAAATGACCAACTGTCACGGTCGAGTGAAGGAAGCAGGACCCAAATGCAGATAACTCTTGAGAAACCCTTTATTTCAACGATACCAAAAAACACGGAACACTCTCCGGTGAATTCCGTCACCAACAAACAACGACCCCCACACTGAACACCGAAAGAGACAAGACTAAATACAAGAAGGGGTAACCATGACAACGAGAAACAGCCGGGCAGGGGAGGAGAAACACAAGGACAACAGGTGAACACAATCGGGTAATCAGGGAGGGAAACAGACAGAAAGCAGACAGGCAGGAAACGGGGGTGAACACCTCACACAATGAGACAGGAAACCCAAAGACAAGAAGAACACCAACACAGACAAAACTACCAACGTGACATAACTTGAGAATCGTGACACCAACAATGGAACAAAAGGAAGAGCGAGATCTCCAGGAAACATGCACTGACGTCAAGTGTCCTATTAGAGTTGCCGTATGGCGTTGTCAAATATGGCGGACCATCTCGCCCACTGTGTCTGTGAATCGTATTCTTCGTATCCATCCACGTGTTGCATGTGACGGCTAAGGATACATGTTGGGATGCACCTCCATTTGAATGAGGATGCTCGCTTAATCCCAAATCTTTCCCCCCCCGCTTCCTTACCGTCCGTTATCAGAATCACAATCCGGTGTAGTGCCAGGTACGTCTACACCAGTGCTTCTCAAAGTGTACACCGCCCCCTAGTGGTCCGTGAGTATATCACATTTGAAATAAATAAGTTTTCCGCACTCTCGCGGGAATATCTCCGCAATGGAGCGAGCTTACGTTTCACTTTCAATTGCGTAATATAGCCCAGCGCAACACCTTCGCCACACATGTTGCCACCTGTTTGTACCATGTCCAGGTGATTTGTAATCTGTTCTAAAACAACGATGTGTTTTGGGATATTTGTGGAGTTAGGTGGTCCTTGGTGTGAAAAAGTTTGAGAAACACTGCTCTACACATACCAGGAGTTTGCTTTGGCATCTGGTGGTCGGGACATAAACAATCTAAACAAATAAACTGCAAAGTAGGGAACAAGAAGAAATATATCGGGATAATAAGAATTAAGCATTTTTAAGAAACAGTTTAGCCAGTGTGGTGGTGTTTTAATCCTTGTCTACAATTGAATAGCCAGCAGGGCAGGAGGTGAACTGGGACCTCTCCAAGTCGAAGTCCACACTCCAAATAGGTCTGGTCTGGGACTTGAACCGGCGACCCTACGGCTCACAGTCCAAGCCCCGACTGTCTGCCATAGATTTAGTCCCTAACGTTGCTCTCAAAATGGACCAGATTGATGCATTTAACTTCGACATTTAAAAACAAATCTTCCCGGGGGAGCTTGCCCCCTGGACCCCCCCTAGAGGAGGTGAGGTCCACCACCTGCCCACACCCCCTGTTAAATTGTATCGCCCACATTGAGGATGCTTCGTACGTCGCCCATGTTTTATTCCATGTGTCAAGTCAGGCAAATTGGGTCCAGATGTTATTGCATCAAAGATCTGTTAACATTAAAATCACTAAATATATGCTGTAGCTATTCTGCTCCGGGCAACTCAAGCGCTGCTCAGGTGATGTGATTACTTTATGAATAATGGTCCAAAATAACATAAAGGCAAAGGGTTTTTTGTTAAGTAACATACCTTCGCCGCCGCCCGGCCGATACATGCCGCGCATTAAGTGGGCCTGTCTGTCCATTAATCCCCGGGCCACTTTTTCCCCCCAGTCCGCGCCTGGCCACCGCTGTCCGTTCAGTTAGCCTGAAAGCAGCATGTTAGCTTGTTAGCTTAGCACGGCAGGAGTTTCACCCTGAAGTTCCTCCGACAACTTTCAATCCAACCATCAGAGGAGGGGAGGGTAGTTAGCATTCTGTCGCTAACATCTGACCTGAGGAGGATGCTAACGAGCCGGAGGGGTGAGGAGGGGGGAGGAGGGGTGAGGAGGTCCCGGAGAAGACACCTGCCTCTCTTGTTAGCGCTACAAATCCAGCCTGACCTCCACCTGTCGAGCTCCACCTCCTCCTTTCGTACTTCACTAGTGTTTCGTCTCGTTATCTCCCCCTCCCTCCTCTCCCCCTCCCCCTCCTCCCCCTCCTCTCCCTCCTCTCCCTCCTCTCCCTCCTCCCCCTCCCTCCTCTCCCTCCTCCCCCTCCTCCCCCTCCTCCCCCTCCTCTCCCTCCTCTCTCCCTCCTCTCCCTCCTCTCTCTCCCTCCTCTCCCTCCGCTCCTCCTCTCCCTCCTCCCCCTCCTCTCCCTCCTCTCCCTCCTCTCCCTCCTCTTCCTCCTCTCCCTCCTCCCCCTCCTCTCCCTCCTCTCCCTCCTCTCTCTCCCTCCTCTCCCTCCTCCCCTCCGCTCCCTCCTCTCTCTCCCTCCTCTCCCTCCTCTCTCTCCCTCCTCTCCCTCCGCTTCCTCCTCTCCCTCCTCCCCCTCCTCTCCCTCCTCTCCCTCCCTCCTCTCCCTCCTCTCTCTCCCTCCTCTCCCTCCTCTCTCCCTCCTCTCTCTCCCTCCGCTTCCTCCTCTCCCTCCTCTCCCTCCTCTCCCTCCTCTCCCTCCCCTCCCTCCTCTCCCTCCTCTCCCTCCTCTTCCTCACTGTCTGTCTTTGTGTGGTTTCAGATAGTGATCTGTGGACAGAGGGAAGCTCCGGACACCATCAGCCTCCTCTCAGCTGTTCACTCCCTCTTCCTCCCCCCACAAGGTGAGACAGACGTCATTTACTCCAGCATCAGTTCCTTCACAGTGACCTTTGACCCTCAGTCACTCAGAGTTAGAATACACCCGAGGTCACGGCCGCTTTAAGAGGTGCTCTAAAGGTCCGGAGATACTGCGCCTCTTCTTTCCTTGTTTCCTCTCCTCTCTCCTCTCTCTCTCCTCTCCCATCCTCGTATTCTCTCGTTCCCTTTCCTTTCTGCTTTCTCCTTTACTCCCCTCCCCCTCTGTCTTTCTGTTCTCTTCTTCTCTCCTTGTTTCCTCTCCTCTCTCCTCTCTCTCTCCTCTCCCATCCTCGTATTCTCTCGTTCCCTTTCCTTTCTGCTTTTTCATTTATTTGTTTCATTTCCTTTCCTCTGTCTTCCTGTTCTCTTCTTCTCTCCTTGTTTCCTCTCCTCTCTCCTCTCTCCTCTCCTCTGCTCAGTAATCTCTTCTCAGGCAATATTTGACCTTTTAGTCCTAACCTATAGTTGCCTTGTGGCTCAGAAGTGTGTGTGTGTGTGTGTGTGTGTGTGTGTGTGTGTGT
>CM070485.1:3392914-3400414 GCA_036324585.1 Champsocephalus esox | reverse complement strand
TGTGTGTGTGTGTGTGTGTGTGTCAGGCTGTGTGTGTGTGTGTGTGTGTGTGTGTGTGTGTGTGTGTGTGTGTGTGTGTGTGTGTGTGTGTGTGTGTGTGTGTGTGTGTCTCCCCCCAGATGTTTTGGGAACAGCCGGCCATTAGTGGCACTAGCGGCTCTCTCGGCTAATTTCGACACACACAGAGTTCCTTGAGGATGAGATGGTTCTCTCCCAGAGGAATGTCCTGCAGCAGCTGCGATACACACACACACACACACACACACACACACACACACACTGTCTGATACGGAGCGTCTAAGAATAAATAGCAACAGATGACACACACACACACACACACAGAAAGGAGAGGACGTGGAGGAGGTGCAGACCCACCTCCCTGAGTCGTGTGGCGGCTCCAGTGGAGCTTCCTGTTCTCACACAGAAAACATGCAGTGCAATAAAAGTCTGTTTAGTATTCATCTCTGCATCTCTGCATCTCTGCATCTCTGCATCTCTGCGTTTGACTTCAGACGTAGGAAAGAGCAGCTTCTCCTTTCTGATCCGGTGTAAGGACGACAGGATGTGTGGAAGACAGTCTTTTTAATAAAGCATAGATCTGATGACTGAATATAAAGTGCATGAAATAGTCCTGACCTCTGAGCACGAGTTGCACGTGGGATGGGTGCATTTGGGATTTTCACCTTTAGTTTGGAAATCCCTACGTACGTTATGGTTTGCAGAATACAACAGTATCGCCACTTAAATCCCAACGTTTCTTTTTACTTTATTTCTGTGCGAATGCAACTCCTTCCTGCATCGTCCGGATGACAATAAGCATCCGCCACACGTCCCCTGTTAGACGTACATACTCAGTACTGTGGGCAATCCCCACTGGAGCACGACATGCTGACTGCAGTGGGGTTTGAACCTGTGCTCCCCTGATCCAAACACCGACGCACAATCCACTGCGCCACACGCCTGTATATATAGCCCACCGTTAGCTTTTCTACTTCTAGAGATCGCATTTACAACGGGAACAACATGTATCATGCATGTGTTTGCAACAGAGAGGACTTCCTGCAACATGCGATGAGGTTTCCAGAGGCACGCGGGTTCGAGGCTGAACTGTAAGATAAGAAGTACTGTATTGATCCCAATGTAGGGATGGGTATCGTTACGGTTTTAGCGGTACTACTACTTTTATCGATACCGCTTATCGGTCCGGTCTTTTAACGGTACTTTTGGAGAAAAGGTAAACTAACATTGCGTTTTATTTAAATTAAATGCATCATATTTCACATCAAAAGAAACAACAATGCTTTAACAAATCGTATTAAATAATCTGAAGACAGAACTTTGAACAGAAACTTTAACAACATGAATAACTCAGTTTCCTCTAATCATGAACCCCTGTTAGCTCCGTGTGTTGCTGCCAGCACACAGAGCACCTGACGTGGAAACGTACTCGTGGACGGGGGGGGCGGAGCTACAGAGCTGCTGGAGAGACGCCCGGTGCATCCCTCCGTCTGGACGTGGAGCGCTTTGGATACATGTTTAGACGAATTGCTCGTGTTGCCGCCCTCACACGCTAAACTTTAATAGCACTTTAGGTTACGAGCATCGAGACAGCTAAAGGTTAACCACCTCGGAGCACGTTCTCTCCGCCGTGTGTGTGTGTGTGTGTGTGGCTGCATGTAGCAGCTCCGTGTGTGTAACCTGCCCCGCCCCCTCGCACACAGACGGAGAGAGAGATCTCGCCTGGATTGGAAAGATCGAAAATACTAAAAATAATCACGGACGCATTGTGCAGTCTTTCTGCGTATTAGAAACGGAGTTGGCGAAACTAAAACTGCAACATAATGTTTGTGTAGCAATAATACACATGACATATATTTTTGAAATGTCTCCAGTACCGATAAAAAGACCGATAACGTCGGAGCTTAACGGTACCACGGTCTTTAATAATTCAGCCCCGGGGCCCGTTTAATACCGGGGCTCGGTACCCACCCCTACCCCAATGTGGGACATGGCAAGATGATGCAGGAGCTCGATAGGAGATGAGAAAGCAGGAAGTATCAGACTGAATGTCCCTCCTGTTCAAACTGGGAAACTCTCTCTCCTCCTGGAGCCGCCTGGGACGTTCCCACAGCTGTCAATCACTCTGGTGTCTGGGTAGTGGGCTTAGCAGGTCGTTTGCACAGGAGAATCAATGCTGACGACACACACACACACACACACACACACGTAGGCTTTGATGAGGGATTGTGACGGAGGGGAGAGGTGTAGCAAGACAGCAGGGAGGTCAGGGGTCACCGAGGAGGACTGTGAGACTCTAATCCTCCTCCTCTTCGTCACTGTTTCCCTCGCTCGGCTTGCCCTCTCCGTCAACTCTCCTCCGTGTCTCGGAGGTCTTGTTAGGGATCCACGGGCGTTTCCCTCTACATGTGCTCTCTAAAAGGACGGCTTCTCTTAACCTCCTCCTCCTCCTCCTCCTCCTCCTCCTCCTCCTCCTCCTCCTCCTCCTCTTATTTACACCGATCTGTCATCCTATATCGAGAACGTTACCAGGAAGGATAAAGAGATGCAGGAAGAAGTGGGGAAACTGTCTAGGAATGGTGGGCGATATGTAATCCAAGGATTTCATATTTTATTTTTATAATTCCATTTTTATTTAGTTTCTTGGCATATTTGTTTTTAAATGTATTTATTAATTCGATTATAATTTCAATTTAAAAAAATTAGAATGTATTAGCATTTATGGTTATTATTATTTATTTATTTTATTAGCATTAGCATTATTTATTAACACACACCCATGCTTAAATTAACATATATTTTTAAAAAATGTACATTTAAGTTACTCTAACTAATGCCTACTCATCGCTGCTACCACCACTTATTGTATTGCGTGTATTTGTTGTGTATTATTTTACTGCATTGAGAGAAGCCTGCCTTTTGGAACACCTCGAAAATACCGTTAATTTAAACCCCCCTCTCCTCAAACCCTTTCAGAGCCAATCAACAAACCTCGCCCCATCGCTAATCAAGCTATATTTCTGTGTAATAGAAAAATTAACCACAATTGATTGCAGCAATTACCGTCAAGAGTTAGCGCCGTAATTGACTTCAACAAGTCAGCAGGAGCTTCGAGAAGAAAACGCTTGTTGTGAATTAAAATAGTAAATAATTTAAATGAGGTGAAGATCTCAGCGTGTGTGTGTGTGTGTGTTGGGATCGGCGATTAGAGCATGTTGGCGTTGAATCGTGGAAACAGGCGAGGGGTAATTGGATTTAAATTGGACGTGGAGCTCGACCCCCCTTTTTCCAGCTTCTACATTTATGTTTTTTAACATCCTCCACCTTTCCCCGCCCTTACATGATGAACCCTTTGACTCCATAATACCCTTGATACTGTATCTCTCTGTTAAGCATTCCCATTCTCAAAGACTAATTGGTTTTCTTCCAATTAATCTTATCTGTTATCTGATTGTGTATTTTGTTCTGCTGCTCCTTTAGGGCTTATGTTTTCTTGATTACAAGCAGAGGTTAATCTGCTATGTTTGATAACTAAATGAATCATCTGATGGTGAATGTCCCTAGGTGATGTCTTCAAAGAGATGATCTCCATGTCCCCTGGTCTCGAAGTCAATGTTTTTTTGTGTCTAAACGAGACGACTAAACATCATCAGTGATCACGACCGTGCTGTAGTTCCTTTATAGCCCAACATTAGCCTCCTTTAGCTTAGCGGTGGTGACGTGAAGTCATGTGACCGTGCTGTAGTTCCTTTATAGCCCAACATTAGCCACCTTTAGCTTAGCGGTGGTGACGTGAAGTCATGTGACCGTGCTGTAGTTCCTTTATAGCCCAACGTTAGCCTCCTTTAGCTTAGCGGTGGTGACGTGAAGTCATGTGACCGTGCTGTAGTTCCTTTATAGCCCAACATTAGCCACCTTTAGCTTAGCGGTGGTGACGTGAAGTCATGTGACCGTGCTGCAGTTCCTTTACAGCCCAACATTAGCCGCCTTTAGCTTAGCGGTGGTGACGTGAAGTCATGTGACCGTGCTGTAGTTCCTTTATAGCCCAACGTTAGCCGCCTTTAGCTTAGCGGTGGTGACGTGAAGTCATGTGACCGTGCTGTAGTTCCTTTATAGCCCAACGTTAGCCACCTTTAGCTTAGCGGTGGTGACGTGAAGTCATGTGACCGTGCTGTAGTTCCTTTATAGCCCAACGTTAGCCACCTTTAGCTTAGCGGTGGTGACGTGAAGTCATGTGACCGTGCTGTAGTTCCTTTATAGCCCAACATTAGCCACCTTTAGCTTAGCGGTGGTGATGTGAAGTCATGTGACCGTGCTGTAGTTCCTTTATAGCCCAACATTAGCCTCCTTTAGCTTAGCGGTGGTGACGTGAAGTCATGTGACCGTGCTGTAGTTCCTTTATAGCCCAACATTAGCCTCCTTTAGCATAGCGGTGGTGACGTGAAGTCATGTGACCGTGCTGTAGTTCCTTTATAGCCCAACATTAGCCTCCTTTAGCTTAGCGGTGGTGACGTGAAGTCATGTGACCGTGCTGTAGTTCCTTTATAGCCCAACATTAGCCACCTTTAGCTTAGCGGTGGTGACGTGAAGTCATGTGACCGTGCTGTAGTTCCTTTATAGCCCAACATTAGCCTCCTTTAGCTTAGCGGTGGTGACGTGAAGTCATGTGACCGTGCTGTAGTTCCTTCATAGCCCAACATTAGCCTCCTTTAGCTTAGCGGTGGTGACGTGAAGTCATGTGACCGTGCTGTAGTTCCTTCATAGCCCAACATTAGCCACCTTTAGCTTAGCGTGGTGACGTGAAGTCATGTGACCGTGCTGTAGTTCCTTCATAGCCCAACATTAGCCTACTTTAGCTTAGCGGTGGTGACGTGAAGTCATGTGACCGTGCTGTAGTTCCTTTATAGCCCAACATTAGCCTCCTTTAGCTTAGCGGTGGTCACGTGAAGTCATGTGACCGTGCTGTAGTTCCTTTACAGCCCAACATTAGCATCCTTTAGCTTAGCGGTGGTGACGTGAAGTCATGTGACCGTGCTGAAGTTCCTTTATAGCCCAACATTAGCCTCCTTTAGCTTAGCCGTGGAGACGTGAAGTCATGTGACCGTGCTGTAGTTCCTTTATAGCCCAATATTAGCCACCTTTAGCTTAGCGGTGGTGACGTGAAGTCATGTGACCGTGCTGTAGTTCCTTTATAGCCCAACATTAGACGCCTGTAAAGGTTGAGCTTGAGGTGATGATCAGACATCCACTGAGAGATGTCAGCTAGACAAGCAGAGATGCGTGCGACGACCTGGGTCTCTGAGCGGGGAAAGGACATAATTAATTGGGTGTCATCAGCGTAGCAGTGGTATGAAAAACCATGTGGGCTAATGACTGATCCGAGCGAGTTTGTGTACAGCAATAAGAGGAGGGGACCAAGTCATTCATTTTAGGGTAAAGACTTGGTTAGGGTTAAGCATGTGTTGGTTATAGTTAAGGTTACGGCCCGTCCACACAGCGGCGTGCGTTGACACTTGCGGCGGGCGTGTCTGACACTCGACCAACAACCAATCACATGAATCTCCCGCCCCTGACACACAAGCAGCGGTTTGATTGGCTAGAGCTTGTACTGGCATACGATTCGATTGGCTGACGCCTCGCCGAGGCGTCAAAAGTTGAACATTGCTCAACTTTTGCAGCGAGACACACCAGCAACGCTCCACGTCGCTTTCCACGATGCAGTTCGGCGAAAAGTGACGTCACCCCAAGTGAACGGGGTGAAGCGTCAACGCACGCCGCTGTGTGGACGGGCCGTTATGATAACCTTTCTCTCTCTCTCTCTCTCTCTCTCTCCTCTCTCTCTCTCTCTCTCTCATCTCTCTCTCTCACTCTCTCCTCTCTCTCTGTCTCTCTCTCTCTCCTCTCTCTCTCTCTCTCTGCTCTCTCTCCCTCTCTCTCTCTGTCTCTCTCTCTGTCTCTCTCTCTCTCTCTCTCTCTCTCTCTGTCTCTCTCTCTCTCTCTCTCTCTGTCTCTCTCTCTCTCTGTCTCTCTCTGTCTCTCTCTCTCTCTCTCTCTCTCTCTCTGTCTCTCTCTGTCTCTCTCCTCTCTCCTCTCTCTCTCTCTCTCTCTCTCTCTCTCTCTCTCTCTCTCTGTCTCTCTCCCCTCTCTCTCTCTGTCTCTCTCTCTGTCTCTCTCTCTCTCTCTCTCTCTGTCTCTCTCTCTCTCTCTCTCTCTCTCTCTCTCTCTCTCACTCTCTCTCTCTCTCTCTCTCTCTCCTCTCTCTCTCTCTCTCTCTCTCTCTCTCTCTCTTCCCCCCCACGTCAGAGTTGTGTACAGAGTAGACCGACGGGTAACAATAGATTTTGATGGACATTTTACGATCCTGTCCGTTTTTCTCCAACTGTATAGGAAGCATGTTGTTAAACTGTCATTAAGACCATCAATTGTTGCTGTCATGTCATGCTAATAAAGCTTTTGAATTGAATTGTTACTGTAGCGTGACATGAGAGGTGTGGCAGTGACTCCTCGTGTTCCTGATGGTCTCAGGTTCCTTCATGTGTTGGAAAGAAAGCTGAACTTTCGATTTCATGTTCTGTCTGATTCTGCCCTGCTGTGACCGAGAGCTAATGAAACACCTGCCATGCAGTCCGGCTGTCTCTCACACACACACACACACACACACACACACACACACACACACACACACACACACACACACACACAGGAGAGGCAAGACAGGAGAGGCACACACTGAGAGAGGTTAGACACACACACACACACACACACACACACACACACACACACAGGAGAGGCAAGACAGGAGAGGCACACACTGAGAGAGGTTAGACACACACACACACACACACACACACACACACACACAGGAGAGGCAAGACAGGAGAGGCACACACTGAGAGAGGTTAGACACACACACACACACACACACCACACACACACACACACACACACACACACACACACACAGGAGAGGCAAGACAGGAGAGGCACACACTGAGAGAGGTTAGACACACACACACACACACACACACACACACACACACACACACACACAGGAGAGGCAAGACAGGAGAGGCACACACTGAGAGAGGTTAGACACACACACACACACACACACACACACACACACAGGAGAGGCAAGACAGGAGAGGCACACACTGAGAGAGGTTAGACACACACACACACACACACACACACACACACTGAGAGAGGTTACACACACACACACACACACACACACACACACACACACACACACACACACACACACACACACACACACACACACACACAGGAGAGGCAAGACAGGAGAGGCACACACTGAGAGAGGTTAGACACACACACACACACACACACACTGAGAGAGGTTACACACACACACACACACAGTCTTTCAGCACCATGCCCCTTAACTTATATTTAGAATCACTATTTGTTAGAGTTTATAGATTCTTTATCTTCACGGTCTACTGTGTATGTTCTGCT
>CM070485.1:3295414-3380414 GCA_036324585.1 Champsocephalus esox | reverse complement strand
CCTCTGTCTTGTTAAACTAACCCATTTGTCTCGCCTCTCTTCCTCCTGTCGCCCCCCTCCTCTTCCTCTCTCCTGCAGGTGTTGATGCTAATCGATGGCGATGCAGACGGCTACCTGTGCCAGCGTCTTCCTCACCTTTCCTCCGTGTCACAGCGGGGGGGCGTCGCCACAGCTTACGTCTGCCAAAACTTCACCTGCTCCCCCCCCGTCACAGACCCACAGGAGCTGCGCCGGCTGCTGCTGGACGGCCACACGGAGACACCGGCAGAATAAAGACTCGAGGACAAGCGCTATAAAAATCCAATGTATTGTTATTTTCATTTGAAGGTATTGCATGATGCAGGGATGAAATGTTTTTAATGCTAAATTGTAAATTGGATTGTTGTGCAGAAAATAACCTTAAACGTGTATTATACTTATTAAATGAAATGACTGGTGTTTCTTTTAAATATCTTCAGCTTGTGTTAACCCAGTGGTTCTCTAACTTTTTCTGTCAGGCGCGGGGGGGCGCCCCCCCGCCTGACAGAAAAAGTTAGAGAACTATACTATTTGTGTTGGGGGGGGGGCCCGACTTTTTTGTCCAAAGGGGGGCTTTGGAGAATTAAAAAGTCGGGCCCCCCCCCCAACACAAATAGTCAGGATCAGCGGCGGCACCAGAGATTTATTTTGGGGGTGCTGTGGGGTAGCTTGACGTTTCATAGAGGGTGCTCAAACATTTAGGGTTTCCTATTAATGTACCGGGCGCGACAGAGGAATGTTCTACTGCAACAATCCCCACGGTTACGTACCCCGACTGTTACAATGAAGGCTCGATAATCAGCTCACGGCCGCATATAGGTGTAAGCTCGGGGTGAAGTGCTATTTTTATAGGTGGTGTGTGGACCTCACATAGGGGGGTCCGGGGGCATGCTCCCCCGGGAAGATTTCTAAATATTGAAGTTGAAAGCATGAATCTGGTGCACTTTGAGAGCAACATGTAGAGACCTATGGATACCTCTCTCAACACCCAGATGAAACAGAACTGGAAACAGATTTACTTTTCTTTATGGATATTTTTCAAATCACTCCCTTTTAAACGTTATTCTTTTTTTGCTGTCATATAGTATTTCATACCTGCTTTTCATTTATTCTCTTGTTTTTGTATAACTATAATGATCATATAAACGTGTGCCTCTGAAATAATTGTTTACATTAATGGTGACCAAAACGTTTGAGACCCACTGAGATAACCCTGAGAGTGCTTTAGCTCACTGAGCCTCTCAGTCTGACCGGAGAGGACTCTCTTCCACCTTGTTGTTGAAACAACTCCTTATATCCCATTAGCGTAGCTCGCTAGCACCGGAAGCTAACAACAACGATCTCCGGTACCGGTGCGCTCTCTCTCTCTCGCGCACGCACACAAAATGGCTCGTTCCACACACACACACACACACACACACAGAGCTGAGCTTTAATGAAACCCAGGCGTAATAGTACTGCATCATATTTTTTTTGAATCAATAATTTTTCAAATTATGATCTTTTTTTTAATCTTTTTATTTGTATTTTATAACCATTTTTCCTCCTGGTCTCTCGCGCCCCCCCCTGGCATGCCCCCCACTTTGAGAGCCACTGTGTTAACCACATGGCAACCAAAAACACATTCAGAAAACCATTGACTATAATGTTCTGGAAAGTTCCATAGACAGCTTTAACCTTGTTGTTATCTCATGAAGTCCCTGAGCGACACACCCTGAACAGTCTGGTGGGTCATGGGCCAGGGCATTGCGTTCCCATGACAACATGTCCACGATGTCCATGTGCCAGACTAACACATGTGACATAACGATAACATTCAAGCCATTTAAGAATTACAATGCTTACAAAACATGTCCTTTATTACATTTAGCCTGTTGTGGAAACACGTCTTGATCAAATTGATGTGAAACAAATGAGACAAACATCGCGGTGTCACTGGTGTACCCAAAGTGACACATATGCACAATTAGAAATATTAGCATGCAAACGCACAACCCTGAATAATAAAAGATATGTCCCTTTATAAGCGGCGTCCATTTCATTTCTGAGATTGATTCCTTCTCGTGTTGATCTGAGCCGTTGTTATTCGCTAGCTGTTGTCTGGGATCTCTTTCAGATGCAGTTTAAAGTGATATTTCTGTGTCCTTTTCATGATGCAGCGGGAACACGCTGCGAGTCAGTTTGTCCCCGCTGTCTGCCTTTGTGCTATAAATATTCATCACACAGAGTAAACCCCTCGTTTCTCCCCGCTGCATGAAGGTAATGTAACTCTGTGTGCGTGTGTGTGTGTGCGAGCGTGTGTGTGTGCGTGCGTGTGTGTGTGTGCGTGCGTGTGTCTCGCAGGGTGCTGCTCCCAGTGATATTTTGATCAGCAGCTCTGTTTCCCAATGTGATCTCACGGGGAGACGCAGACATCGCCGACTCTTTAACGTTATTAACGTGTTAATATCATCGGTTAATATAAGCATGTTTATCACGCAAATGAAGTTACGTGAATAAGTTAAGTTGTCAACAACGGTCACGTAGCCTACAGTTGCAGACTGGCTTTTAATCTGAGAATTATGCTGTATTGCTGTTTTAATAACTTTTAAATTCTATTTTATCATGTTTTGTCACCACTGTAAAGCGTCTTTGAGCACCTGGAAAAGCGCTTCGAAATGCAATGTATTATTATTATTATTATTATTATTAGTTATAATAGTTTTTAATTCAAACAGAACTACAAGGTGGGTTTAAGGAACATATCACGGTTTATGTTTTCAAAAAAGTACTTTTTCTTCACGTTGCAACAATAAAAGCTCAACAAGTGACTTTTGGTTTCATTCCTCTTTGCTGCATGCACCTCGCTAAGGCAGGTGTATTTACGAAGCTCCGTTCAACACAAGGCAATTCAAAGTGCCTCCAAATAAAAGACTTAATAATGCAGCGGAAACAGGTTATGAAATGACATTTAAAAAAACAGTGATTAAAAAGCAAAGATAAGATAAACGTAAAATATAACTACCAGGTATATCATACATGATTAAACCAATTGTTTTAAAGCCTCCCCGAGACTTTTTTACGTTTCCCAGAAACTTCCCCGTCGTTTTTAGATTCCCTGAACCTCGGATTTAAAACCAAATCATGTTAGACTCCCAGGGCCGAGCGCTTTCAACCCATTGCTCACGGCTCTCCCCAGCACCTGTGTTCTGGAGAACTTCCTCTCATGTTTGTGCGTGGAATAAATGAACACAATCCGAATTTCATCGTGGAAAAGTAGTTCAGAAATGGTCGTAATTTTGGCCAAACCACGATGTGATTCCCTCACCTGCGCGAGAGGCGAATCACCGACCGAACCACCTCTCAAAGCGGAACTACTTTACTTGTCGGTTAGGTACAAAAAACGATTTAGTTCTCTCTCTCTCTCTCTCCACTTTACTCTCACTCCCGTCCTCTCAGATCTGGCGAGTCATTTGTCGCCTGAAGAACGAGGGAAGTCATCTTTTGGCAGACGCTGCTTCTCTGGAAGAAATTGCCAAGAGAGGAAGGGCAGAAGAGAACAGGAGGAGGAGGAGGAGGAGGAGGAGGAGGAGGAGGAGGAGGAGGAGGAATCACTGCTGCTCCAGTTTCTCTCACTTGTTTCCGCATGTCACATTGTGAACATCACGTTGGAGCCCCTTTTCCCAAATTCCTCCTCGTTCCTATCTCCCCCTTTCCTCCCCCGGTGTCTCGCCCTATCATCCTCCACCAGGTTCGCTCTCCTCTCCCTTAGTTGTATAGCCCAAAATCACAGAACACGTGTGTCTCAGTGGGCTTTACAGATTACAAACAAACAACGACATTGCATATGATGGAGTTACAGCGAAATATCTTAGGTTACAAACTCACTCACGTCTCGATCTGGAAACCTCTGCTGCGCCAGAGCTCTGCAGCATCTCATGACTGATGTCCGTCTGGACATGAGCAGAACGTGAGCATGGAAGCAGACTGTGACTGTAGTTGTTTCTTATAAATATCACTATACGAACTTTTAGATATAATCAACTTAAAATATAACCGCTAAAGCTAATAGCTTCTAACGTGGTGTTAAGAAGTCGGGTCAATGTATGCATTTCCAATGTGTGTGTGTGTGTGTGTGTGTGTGTGTGTGTGCGTGCGTGCGTGCGTGTGTGCGTGTGTGCGTGCGTGCGTGTGTGTGCGTGCGTGCGTGTGTGTGTGTGTGCGTGCGTGCGTGCGTGTGTGTGTGTGTGTGTGCGTGCGTGCGTGTGTGTGTGTGTGTGATCAGACGTGGCTGCTGTGTTTCAGTCTGTCTGTGATAATGAGGCCACAGGGGGCCGAGAACAGAGACTCCCCTACTTTGGTGAACTCTTCTTCTTCGGTTTTATCACCAAATTGCAAAAGAACCTTGTTTGAAAATATCTCTTATCTTTAAAAATAAGTCCAATCAACTTCATTTAGAACACCATCAACTAAAGAACACAGCTTGTCTCTGGGTGCAAAGCTCTACGTGGGGAAACGGGAATGCATTTATGTGAAGCAGTTAATATGTCATCGTGCCAGCAAGTGCATGTATTGTGTGTGTGTGTGTGTGTGTGTGTGTGTGTGTGAGTGTGTGTGTGTGTGTGTGTGTGTGTGTGTGTGTGTGTGTCAGAACATGTATTCCACCACCAGAGCTCGTCTGATAACACGAAGAAACTCCAAGCGGAAAATCAATACTCTGCTTATCAACCCAGGCTGGAGACGTGGTGATTAAAGCCAGGCGACACACACACACACACACACACACACACACACACACTTGATATACACTGCACTCCTCATGTAAATTAAGCTGTTGAGGCGTGGACCGGTGACATACAAGTGAAGATTGGGGGACGATTGGACCTTGTTGATGGGACTTACAGCGACATCGTGTTTCATGGCGAGTGGTCTGTCGCCATGGCAACGGCATTTTTGATGACACCCCAGACGTGAAACTACTGGAATAAAAATGAGCATGATCGGACACAATGTTTGACAATATGCACCGAAATTACGAATTACAGTCTCTTCAGCTCGTGTTACCCACAGACCACTGATCTGTAGAAAGGTGTACGGAAAGCGCTGACATGCTGACTTCTTCCGGGGTTTAAGGATTCATTGCTGCACCCCTTCCTCTCCTATACCCTCTCTCTCTCCCCTCTGTGTGGCCGTTCATCCGGTATCTGTATCTCCCTGACAGCAGCCGCGTCGGATCACAGCTCGGACTTTATCGTCTGCAGCAGCGTGTCAGAAGCAGTCATGAGCGACGGGCTGAATCCAGCCAGACGTCCAGGTGGAGGTGCTGAGGTGATAGAGGCATCCTCACAGACAGACATCTTCATATTTCTACTGTGTCTCGACTTTAAAGAGTCCTCTCCTGCTGATGTTCAGGTGTATATCAGTATGTAGTGTCTCTACTTTAAAGAGTCCTCTCCTGCTGATGTTCAGGTGTATATCAGTATGTAGTGTCTCTACTTTAAAGAGTCCTCTCCTGCTGATGTTCAGGTGTATATCAGTATGTAGTGTCTCTACTTTAAAGAGTCCTCTCCTGCTGATGTCCCGGTGTATATCAGTATGTAGTGTCTCTACTTTAAAGAGTCCTCTCCTGCTGATGTCCAGGTGTATATCAGTATGTAGTGTCTCTACTTTAAAGAGTCCTCTCCTGCTGATGTCCAGGTGTATATCAGTATGTAGTGTCTCTACTTTAAAGAGTTCTCTCCTGCTGATGTTCAGGTGTATATCAGTATGTAGTGTATCTACTTTAAAGAGTCCTCTCCTGCTGATGTTCAGGTGTATATCAGTATGTAGTGTCTCTACTTTAAAGAGTCCTCTCCTGCTGATGTTCAGGTGTATATCAGTATGTAGTGTCTCTACTTTAAAGAGTCCTCTCCTGCTGATGTTCAGGTGTATATCAGTATGTAGTGTCTCTACTTTAAAGAGTCCTCTCCTGCTGATGTCCAGGTGTATATCAGTATGTAGTGTCTCTACTTTAAAGAGTCCTCTCCTGCTGATGTTCAGGTGTATATCAGTATCTAGTGTCTCTACTTTAAAGAGTCCTCTCCTGCTGATGTTCAGGTGTATATCAGTATGTAGTGTCTCTACTTTAAAGAGTCCTCTCCTGCTGATGTTCAGGTGTATATCAGTATGTAGTGTCTCTACTTTAAAGAGTCCTCTCCTGCTGAAGGTTAATCCAAAGCGTCTGTGTCACTTTGAAATGATTTCTGATAATCCATCATTCCATTTTTATGTTTTCTTATTAGCTGCTAATGGCGGCCACCAGAGTGTATCGCAGCTTCAGGTTCCGGGGCATTCCGGCTATGCAGCACTCATTCACCAATGGGTAATGTTTAGATGGATTTTAAGAACCTCCCCTCGATTCTATTGGCTCTATTACGTGTCAATCATCACAATCGACCAATGGGGGCCAGCGATATGGAAAATCCACCCAAATGACCCCAGACGTGGTTTTTTTGTGCTAAATCTCTCTGAAAAGGTCAAAGGTCACTTGTTTTGCATCAATCTCAATACAGGGTACTTATTATATGTTGTAGTTTGTATTCCTAATGTTTTTAGTCTACTATCGCATCATTCAAGGCTGGGTTTCACTCTACGTAATGTGTTTATTTTCGGACGGACACTATAAATTACATTTTTTACTGTGTTCAATCTGAATTTACTTTAAAATAAAAACATCTATATATTGATTCTGACTCTTCTACATCCAACTCCAGGTTTATCCTTGCTTTGATAAAAAGGATTATTAACCCTTTCAGAAGTGAAGGTATGGCCATTTGTTCTGGGAACGTCGTTCTCGAGCCCGAGACCTGAAAAACAGGCTCGGGGCTGAACCGGTTAGGAGCGCAAGAAAATCATTACGGAACGACATTTAAATACATTTTTAAAACATGAAAGAGCCAAGATAAAGATACATAAATGAAAACAAGCTACAATAAGACAGGGAGGAAATGCAAGAACACGAACGTGACAGTGCTGTGCTGAGATACGAATAGAAATGTGATTTAATAATGACCCTGTGTGAAAGGCCTTTCAATCTTCCATTTCCAAAAGGCAGAGTTTCTTAGAGCTGCTGTAAATTAGAGTTCACTCCCAAGTTACAAACGGTTACATGTGAACTCGCCTGAATGTGTAATGTGAGTGAGCTAAGTGTGTTTGATGACATGTTCACGTGGACGTCATTTAGAGAGGAAATTGGCCTCTCAGTCCTCGTGAAACAATGCATCAATCTTTCTGTTTTATTGTTTCTGGAGCAAACACAAATACGCCAGAAGGGTTCGGAGCATAATGGCAATTATTAAAGTGAGCTGTGAGTCATGCTGTAGTGCAGGGGGGCCAAACTCAATTTCATGGCGGGCCTCATCAGCATTATGGTTGCACTCAAAGGGCCGGTTTGTAGCTCTATAAATATACAAATATACAATTATGTATTATATTACATTATTGCCTCTGTATTTGATTATTATCGGAGAGGGTATAATGACTTCATAATTAACTCGTCTGAAAGCAGAAGTCTGGGGAAAATAATTGCAACCAATTGCAAGTCCCTTCAGTGCGCATGTCACAAAATGAGATGCATTGTGGGACATGTAGTTTATGGGCAATGTGCTTCTGTAAAGTGGCATGTAACCGTATAATAAACGTATACTATTCTTTGCAAGCTCTTGAGGGCCGCATAAAATGAAGTCGCGGGCCGTATTTGGACCCCGGGCCTTGAGTTTGACACCCCTGCTGTAGGGGTTTAATCCACGTTGTGCGGTCAAACAGACGCATGGCTGCTGATGGGCAACGAGAGAGAGACGGTGAGGCAGACATCAGCATGTTGAGCTTCCTCTTCCTCCTCGCGCTGCAGATCCATCAGGGGGCCAGGTCGGGTTGCTGTGGTGGATTAAGAGGTGACTATAGAGCAGGGGTGTCAAACTCAAGGCCCGGGGGCCAAATCCGGCCCGCGACCTAATTTTATGTGGCCCGCAAGAGCTTGCAAAGAATATAATATACCATACAATTGGTGTAATTGTTGAATATTTACTTTAAATTATTTGCCCTAGACTTCTGCTTTCAGGCGTATTTAGGAAGATATTACCAGAACTGATAATAATCCAATGCAGGGCCAACAATGTAATATAATACATTATGTAATATATATTATATATTTACATATGTATATTTATATATAATTAAAATTACAACCGGCCCTTTGAGTACAAACATAATGCTGATGTGGCCCGGGATGAAATTGAGTTTAACACCCCTGCTATAGAGCGAAGGAAGCTGAGGCGGAACAAGGCGACTAAAGTCAAAGTCAGCTTTATTGTCAATAATTCTACATGTTGCACATCCAGAAATATCGAAATATCGTTTCTCGAGGTCCTACAGTGTGACATATATTCATAAAACAACAACAACAAAACGAAAAAGGGCCGAGATAACCGGGGTATACAGTTTGAAATGTTAATAATATGTTAAAGTGTTCAGCGGAGATGGCAGAAAAGTGACTGATTCTGGATGAGGAAGGTTGGTTTTGTGTGTGTGTGTGTGTGTGTGTGTGCGCGACTGGTTCATCACCTAGTTAGATGAAAGCAAAGAGAAAGAAATCCTCATTAAATCTCGTTGTTCCCTTTGTGCCCAAATCCACGCTTCCCTTCCTCTCCCCTCGCTCACGCTGTCGCAGGTTTGCATCGTGCTTTGGCGAGATGAGAATCTGAACATAAAAGAACACGTGATTTGAGTAGAAACAGATACGAGCAGTGCAGTGAGACGATTAGACTCAATACGAGTTATTACATTAAGGAAGAAGCCAGAAAAGTGACTTGTTATACGCCAGAAATTCTCTTTTATCATGAATGGGATCAATGAGGGTGAATAGTCTCTATGTTCATGACCTACAAGGCTGCATGGCGAGATTTGGTTTTCTTAACAGTGCATTCCAGATGGACGCACCTTGAAGGACATCTTACAATGTGTAAAACAAAACAAATAAATACAGCAACAAAGGATGGATTTTGATATCTTGATGTGCATACTGTATATCTACACAAATCAAAATGTCATATCCATTTTCAACGAGGCTTTTTCTGTAATTGTTATTGTCGAATTGCTATTTAGTTTGTGAGCCCCTAACCCGAGACAATGTCCTCTAAGTATGTGATGAGTAAGTGTAAGTGTAATTAATAGTGTATGTACAAAGTCCTCAGAAACGTCTTTGACATTCAGAAGTAAACATTAAAGCTCCGTGTCACGGCCATTTCCACTGACCATAATTCCATCGTTGAGGTCGACTACAATAGATTGACATTGTTCAATGTTCCAAACTCACATTGGTTTCTCACAGCGTCTCTGTGTGCAGGGGCGCCGTGAGGAGGTGAAAAGTTAGCACGATTCTAAGGGCCCGTGACTGACAGGGGCCCCAACTATTTTAGAACATTAAGAAAAAAAATGTTAAGTAACCAATGTGATTATCTTTTCATGGGGCCCCAAATCCCTGGCGGTGCCCCTGAGTGTGTGTGTTCACTCTCTGTCCTACACGGCTGGTTGGAGCTCCTCCCCCCTCCCTGTGAGCCCAGTGTGTTCTGATTGGTCGGGACGTTGCGAGGCTCCTTGCTGTGAGGAGCGGACAGGTTTCCGAGTCGGCGATACAGCGAGAACAAGCGAAACTCATCCTGAGCACACACACACATACACACACACACACACACACACACACACACACACACTCACACACACACTCACTCACAGCCGAAGTAAAAACTATAAGCGTGGCTTGATATTGAGAAAGAAAAAGGTTTATAACGCTGTGAGAATCTGCGGAGAGCATTCCTCCACCTTCCCAACTCCTCTGTTACCAACCAGGGAGCTCTATGCACGTCAATGGGACTCCCTGTTAGCTGAACATGTACGCTAAAGGTCCTGGTGTGTGAGGAGCTCCGCATGACGTCACTTGGTCCCGGAAGAAACAAATGGAAGAAGAGAAATGTCCACCGAGGCGTTCTGGGCAGCAGACAGGTCTCTCTGAGTTAGAGCTTTCCTCCCTACAGGGTGCACTCTGAGGGCAGACCGGTGACATGCAGAACAACCTTCATAACACAAGGGGACGGGTCAGAACCAGAACAGCAAGACATGGGACCTTTACATTCCCAAACAATGAGGACCCCTGATCTATACAATAATCAGTGTTTATACAAAACCAAAACATGGAAAACAACGTTCAATTTGTTCATTTCAACAAAACTTCTGTTTTAAAAGTGCTTTAAATGTCCATGTTGAATTAAGAAAATCACTTAATGAGGCGTAACACACTAATAGATACACACACACACACACACACACACACACACACACACACACCTCAGGTCAGTCTCCAGAATGAGAGCCACTGAGAGGTTTCTGGCCGTGCTGCAACGATAACAAGTCCTGGTGTTGTGTCCTGAGCCGGAGGGCAGAACACAGAGGGTCCCATCGGCTCAGATCCATGCAGACCTGCAGATATAAGACATCTGCAGATCTACAACCTGAGAGGAACAGATAATAACGAACCATCCTTCTGCGGCACAAGGTCTCGCTGCGATGGGGAATCTGAGCCTTCTGAAACGTTCTTCACCGCTGTGGCGTTGTCTCGGTTTACAGCGTCTCCATTGTCTTCCTGTGTTTAGGTTTCCCCGGTCCTCTCCTCACTTCCCTCTTAGACCTACAAACAATCCGACTTGCATGTCACATGATCCAAGCAGTGGCGGATTTAGGATTGTAGGAGATCCGGGGCTTAGCCCAGGAGTCGTTGGGTTGGGTTGGGGTGCAGGGATACAGTGTTATTTTTATAAGTGGGGGGTGGACCAAACATCCTTTAGGGGGGTCGTCGCCTCCTCTCGGGGGGTCCGGGGGCATGCTCCCCCGGGTAGATTAACCCTACCTTAATAACACCTTAAAGCGGACCAAAGGCACTGGAGAACACTCATTAACACCCTTTAATGAAGCAAACTAATGCCTTAACGCACTCAAATAGTCGTTTACTTATTAAGGTGAAGCGAATGTGCGTAGAGTTTTAAAGGATGCGGATAGTCTCACCTTGATTCTGGCGCATTGCTTATCGTTTTATAGATCTATTCTCATCCACCATCTCTGTCACAACAGTCACGTTTCTGAATCGGACACTCTGAGTAGATGCAGTCACAGCCAATCGGAGTCTGATTCAGAGGGTTGCCTGTCAGTTCCGTTGCCTGTCAGTTCTGATGTTATGTGTACTGAAACGAGAGCCGGTATAATTCCACGCGCGAAAACAAAATTCAAAATGGAATACGTTATTTTAGTGTCTTAAAAGTAGACTGAAGTTTGAAGGGTTAACGTTACATCTGAGGATAACTTTTAGTCATGTTCTGTATACATACTAACACATAAGGGTATACTTAGTGTGGTTACTCCATGTTTACTAGCTATACCATTAACGTTACATCACTCTTTTTCACTTCTTACTCAGTCAGCCAGAGGGCAGATATCACCATTAGATTCACAAACCTGAAACATCATCCATTTCTTCACTGCTGGTGATGACATTGTTGTCAGCTGCTGCTGCTGCTGCTGCAGCTTGTGGCGCCGGCTGCTTCGATGAAAATAACTTTCTAATATCCATAACTGTAGAGGCTATTAGCTTAAAACTCGTCAGGCACTAGGAAGGATCACTTCTTCTTCAGCGCAGGCTACGCAGTACGCAGGCTAATGTCCCGCAGTGGCTGCCTCTCTGGTGGACTCCGGTACTGCACATTACTCCCGAGACGTTTTCCAAAAATTATTATTTTAAAGTGAAACATCCGGGGCTTTTCAGAAAACATCCGGGGCTTGAGCCCAAGTAGCCACCCCCTAGCGCCGCCACTGGATCCAAGTAATCATTGAATTCAAACTACGGACATTCTCTCCTAGTTAGTTTTCTGCAGGTTTTGTTCATGGGTTGCCTGAAAAGTGAGGAGCGCTGGTACGATCTTCTGAAAAGTTGAACAACTCTGAGCGGTTGCTATGCTTTTTACTCGAGGCGGCTGCACACACACACACACACACACACACACACACACACACACACACACACACACACACACACACACACACACACACACACACACACACACACACACACACTCTCCAACTATCCTTGCCCATTCCTTGACATTTCCTCGACATTTGGTGACATTTATGGACACATGTAAACTGCAGTTTTTGAGTAATTATGAAGAATGGACGGAGAGTAAAGACGACCGAATGTCAACAGACCCGGCCATCTGTTGTTGTGGCTCTGAGGTGAAGTGCATTGTGGGACGCTGTCACTTCTGCTCAGAGTGATGGCTTTTGGGGTGTCTGGTCGACGGCTATAGAGACACAATTAACTGGACACTGTTGATTGAGATTAGTCGCTGGAAACTTCACCAACGCACCAAAGAACTTGGGCCGTATTATTGTATTTTCCACAATCTTTAATGATTTAGATAATGCTGTACCTGCAAAAAATTGGACACATTGGTTGCCGAGATCTGGGGTCATTCACAAAGTGTAGACCTGTGTTTTTTCAGTGTATCAATGTTAAGTAGCGGTTAAATTAGCGAAATTATACATATTTTAAATGATTATTAACATTATCAGCACTGTCTCCCCGCAGGGCTGCGTGCTGAGCCCTCTACTCTACACTCTCTACACACACGACTGCTCTCCCATTCACCCTTCCAACTCCATTATAAAATGTGCGGATGACACCACTGTGGTCGGCCAAATACACAGGGAGACGACGAGTCGGCATACAGAGACGAGGTCCTGAAGCTGTCTGCGTGGTGTTCAGCAAACAACCTGTATCTGAACACAAGCAAAACTAAATAAATCATCATAGACTTCAGAAAGCACCGTTCAGAACCCGCCCCCCTTCACCTCAATGGAGAGAGAGTGCAGAGGGTCTCCCCTTTAAGTTCCTGGGGGTTCACATTTCGGAAAGCCTCAGCTGAACAGCTACATTTGTCAACAGAAAATCATTTATATGTACGGTTCATTTTGTTAAATTCACATTTAAAAGCTGCTTAAAAAAAGATAAATGAATGTATTCCATGTATACAGTTTGTTAAAGTACATGACACATTTCAATACACCGTTTATTCTTGTAACTTTAACATGATTTCCGGTCATTATGAAATACAATAAAAACTGTATTGAACAGTGTAGGAGCCAAATGCAAGGTTTACGTGTTTCTATTCATGAAGTGGAATAGATGTGGACAGAGTCGGGAGACAATACGTTCTTTTAATCAAATGTATACTGCAATCCTACAACATGTTTCCACCGCAACTTCCCTAAGTGGCATCCTCATCGCACTTCAGGTTATCGGCATCTGGATATAGTGCTTAACTTCCCGTATTAATCGGACTGAGCCGCAACACAGAGGAAAGAACGGAATATCAGGCAGGTTTAAAATATCCCAAAAGATAGCAGGAACCACGACAACCGTGTGATGTGTGTAGGTGTATTGCAGAAGTAACATGTGAATGATGAGGGGGGTGAAGGGATGATCTGGGAGGACGAGCTGTGGTCCGAGCTGTGGGAGACTCAGAGTGGGGGTGATCTCCGGCATGATCTGCGTGGGCTGATTACGGGCCCCAGAAAGGATGGAGACGAGCAGTGGCCGGAGGTTTGGCCGGATATAAATAGTTGTGGGCGTGGTTAGAGACAGGGTTGTAGGCGTGGCCATGCTGCTGAACCTATGTTAGCAACTTCATATCTAAATCCCTTTATTTTGGGATACAAATAAGCCGATCTTAAACATCCACAATGATCTTCAATTGCCCCAAAATACTTTACACCACTGAAGTCAATCTGGCAATTATTACAGATATTATTTTACATGTTCTCTTACAAACAGGGTTGCTTATTATGAGGCTTCCCTGTCGACTTGAATCCGTCCTAAAGTCCCAATCTGACTTTTTGAACGATGGACTTAAATGTCAGCACCATTGTGAGGGTTTGTTAAAACGTATCACCCTTGTTGAAATGCACTTTGCTTTAATGGGATCACTTGGTTGGCAATGAAACTGAGATGTAGGAAATGTACAAATGTTCGTGTGACGGAGCCGTTAGAAAGTGGATTCTCTCGGGCGACTACACGATGTTTGAGTAAGAAAAGGAAAGACAGACGGAGCGAGGCCTGTGGTAATAAATATTCAAAGGAAAAGAGTACTCTGCAACAGCCAGAGGAATATAACAGCTGTCACATGTGTACACACACTCACACACTCACACACTCACACACACACACACGGCTTGGCATCCTTTTAAACGTTTGATTGCTAAAGTAATTGTAATTGTGGAGAAGTTAATGTACCGTAGCCTCGCATGCTAACGTCCTTATCAGCGGGGGAAAAGCGACATTCCTTTAGAAAACGTCCTCCTGCTCTGACAGAGAAATTGCAAACAGCTATAGGCCGCTCTGAACGATATTAAGAGACCTTGTAGGACAGATGCAGAGACGGAAGATTATTGTTAGCATCTGGTGCGCATGATTCAGGCCCGCTGTGACGGAGTGAAAGACCGATCGAGACTCTGAGCGCTGCCAAAGTCCTTCAAGTGAGGAGGAAGGGTTACCGTGGAGATATGGGGAGACGGAGCAGGGAGGCACAAAGTGTCTCAGGCATCGCGGCTCCCAGTCCATTTGCCTCAACTTCCCTTTTCTCCTCTTTGGATACGATGAAGTTATGATTTTGAGTCGATTTCCTGCACGACTTTTGGATAGGTTGCCATGACATCTGGTGCAGAAATACCATGCCCCCCCTCAAGATGAGTTACGACAACTTCTGTCATCCTTTGACTTGATGATAGCGGGAGATGAAAAGTTTCAATTTGTCAAAGACTTTATGACTGCTTTACCTGAGTGCTTAACATTGCAAACATACATACAACATACATACCACCTCTCCCCTCTCTCCCATTTCTCCGCTCTCTCCCCTCTCTCCCTTCTCTCCCCTCTCTCCCCTCTCTCCCCTCTCTCCCTTCTCTCTCTTCTCTCCCTTCTCTCTCTTCTCTCCCTCTCTCTCCCCTCTCTCCCTCTCTCCCCTCTCTCCCCCTCTCTCCCCTCTCTCCCCTCTCCCCTCTCTCCCCTCTCTCTCCCCTCTCTCTCCCCTCTCCCCTCTCTCTCCTCTCTCTCCCCTCTCTCCCCTCTATCCACTCTCTCCCCCCTCTCCCCTTCCTCCCCCCTCTCCCCCTCTCTCCCCTCTCTCCCCTCTCTCCCTCTCTCCCCCTCTCCCCTCTCTCCCCTCTCTCCCCTCTCCCCTTTCTCCCCTCTCTCCCCTATCTCCCTCTCTCTCTCTTCTCTCCCCTCTCTCTCCCCTCTCTCCCCTCTCTCCCCTCTCTCCCTTCTCTCCCCTCTCTCCCCTCCCCCCCTCTCCCCTCTCTCCCCTCTATCCCCTCTCTCCCCTTTCTCCCTCTCTCTCCCCTCTCTCCCCTCTCTCCCCTCTATCTCACCTCTCCACCCTGGATCGGGATTTGAACCCCCCCCACACACACACAGACACACACACACACACACACACACACACACACGAAAATCCAGCACCAGTCACTTTTACGCTGCTGTGGAAATGTTTGCACTCTCATTCGCACATAATCTTTTTTTATACATATATCCTGCTCACTTGAAGTAAACGGTTATTTTGTAGGTTTTTGTAAATATTGAGTGTTCTTGTATTTCAGTGTGTGTTTTTTCATACCTGTGGGAAACAGTATTTCGATCTTTCTGTGTGTACAAACATATTTTGAGATTGACAATAAAGTTGGCTTGACTTTGAGATTTGTAACTATGCCATGTTACAGCTGACCAGTCTCACGGCATTTCGTGTTATAGTCACGAAATTAATGTAATGTGTCACACAGAACGATTTTAAAAGCAATGTATTTCTATTGGTACATGTTTCGTGCCTGCACCACGTCTCTTTGTCCGGTCGGGTCTTGGAACACCGGAAGCTGTGGGGTTCATAAAAACATGTTCTTACTCAATATCAAGCCACAATTATTGTTTTTATTTTAAATCGTATAATGTCGGACTTTTCTTTCCGTCCATGAGGAAAATAAATGAGCCTCAGAATACTGAAATCTGTATTTTTGTAATCTTTCTTTCCTTGTAATTTGGTATTATTTGCTGCAGGCACGAAACGTTCCACCGACAGAAATACATTGCTTTTAAAATCGTTCTGTGTGACACGAAAAAAATGGGAAAATTGAGTTGGTGAACACGAATCAATAGATTACATTTTGTGACGATAACACGAAATGCCGTGAGACTGGTTGAGTTGACCCTCCTCTTAGAATATGTTCCACGGAGCACACCGTTAACGCTTGTGTATGTTGGAGATTTGAGTTGACAACTTGTCCGCATTTCAAATCTCCGCGCGTCTCTAAAACAAGCTGGTTATATTACAGGAAGGAGTCCAGAGCATACAAGTAACCGTTTAACAATAATCTACTTTAATGGTAATATACAATGCAATACAATCAATACATTACCATACAAAACCATATTATATCATATGCATAATGTCAGGAGTAGGCCTACTCCTGGCTCCTGCCCACAGGCCGCCAGAACCTTCCAGTCCGAGCGACGCGAGAAGAGAGAGAGAGAGCAGCAAGCTGGATGCCTATCCAGCTCATATCAATGATACAGGAAGGGGTGCGGTTTAAGGACAACCGGTTATCTGTTCTGGTCATCTCACACAAACACCTCTGACCCTCCCCACATTCCAGAGACCACAGTGGGGTCTTGCTCCAGCTCCCCCACAGCAATAAAACCCTTAACAGTCCTTTGTCTACCGCCATTTTAGTCCTCAAAAACCACATGTTAGCAGGCCCAAAAACCCAGCTCACAGTTTGCTACACATATCATTTTCCCTTTTAAGCTTATTCAATATTTGCATGAATACATACAAATATTTCCTTACATGTAGTGTGTGTGTTTCAACTGGTCAACAGGTGTCACGATCGTTGCTGTTAGCTCACTAACTATCGAGCAACGTTATCGTTCCAAACAGACTGCTCAATTAACCCAATGGAATTAACGGTGGCTTTGTTTTCAACACCGGTAGGCTGCAGTTGTACGATTATTAAAGAATGTATAACTTTAATATAGTGCTGTGTTCAACAGAGCAACCCTAACCACTGCTCGTCGCACAACTTCTGTTACGTTGCCAAGATGGCGGTACTCATCGGGCATTTTGCCAAGCTTTGCATTGGGACTCACATACGCACTCAACATAGCACCTAGGTACCGAAGTATGCACATTGAGACACAGCATTCTCACTCAAATCAAGTGGAAAACAAAGTAAGGATGTCTGGAAATCGACAAAGAAGAGATGGAAGAAATTGTTACTGACTAATTGAGATTAAATCAGATGTATAGCTTCTAATACAATATTGACTTGGCTTCTTGCCTTCAGGGTTGATGTGTTAGCATCCTGTAAAGCAGTGTTTCTCAAACTTTTTCATACCAAGGACACTTAACCAATAAAAAAACACTCGCGGACCACCTAACTCCTCAAATATCCCAAAACACATCGTTTTTCTAGAACAGATTATAAAGTGCCTGGAAATGGTACAAACAAGTGGCAACATGTGTGACGAAGGTGTTGCCCTGGGCTTTATCATGCAATATGAAGTGAAACTTAAGCTTGTTCCATTGCGGAGATATTCCCGCGAGAGTGCGGAAAACTTAAATAAATGTATTTATTTCAAATGTGAAATGTTACCAATATACTCACAGACCACTATGCAGCGCTTACAGCACTGCTGTAAAGTCAATGTTAACATCAACCCCGTGAGTGTGATCACTATAAGTGCACTGGCTTTGATCTGTAGCAGGAATAAGTGTCCTCTCACGAACACAATGCAAACAAACAGCTTCTCATTCAATCCAAACCCCTCTGTGATTTGCCGAGTTCATTTCTGCTCACAACTTTGATATCCAGCGAGCGGTGTAGAGATGATTTGATTACCGCTGCCTTTCCATTGACTGGCTGTGCGGTAGGGATGAGAAGATGCAATCTGGTGCTCACGGATACATTCACTTAATTGCGAGGGTTCACTGGGGGCTTTGTTTCCCTGCATCAACAGGACGCAATCATTCAGACTGTGGTTTCTATTCTGCAAGGAGCGAGAGAGAGAGAGAGAGAGAGAGAGAGGTATAGATAGATAGAGAGATATATAGATAGATAGATAAAGAGAGAGAGAGAGAGAGAGGTATAGATAGATAGAGAGAGAGAGAGATAGATAGATAGATGGAGAGAGAGAGAGGTTAAGATAGATAGATAGATAGATAGAGAGAGAGAGAGAGAGAGAGAGAGAGAGAGAGAGAGAGAGAGAGAGAGAGAGAGAGAGATGGAGATGGAAATCACTGCCATTAATCACTCCCTATCTGCTTCTCCAATCTCTCCCGTCCTTCTCCCCTGACCTCCCGACTCCCCCTCCCCACGGCCGCCTCTCCCAGTTCACTCTGGTCTCCCCCTCTGAAATTCTCAATCTGATCAGCTCCTCCAAACCCACTACCTGCTCCCTTGACCCTCTTCCCACCCCTCTACTGAAGTCCTGCCTCCCCGTCCTCTGCCCCTACCTTGCCAACCTCTTCAACTCCTCCCTGTCCCAAGGAACCGTTCCCTCTGCCTTTAAAACTGCTGCTGTCACTCCCATCCTCAAAAAACCCGGTCTGGATCCCTCATCCCTCAGTAACTACCGCCCCATCTCCAACCTCCCCTTTCTCTCCAAAACAATAGAACGCATCATCTCCAAACAACTTCACCGCCATCTTCAATCAAATCACCTCTTCGAACCCCTTCAGTCTGGTTTTCGTCCCCACCACAGCACAGAAACGGCACTCGTCAGGGTCCTCAATGACCTCCTCACCTCTGCTGACACCGGTTCCCTCAACATCCTCATCCTCCTCGACCTGAGTGCAGCCTTCGATACCGTGAGCCACAACATCCTGCTCACCCGACTCCAAGACATCGGTATCGAAGGTACTGCGCTCAGGTGGCTCCAGTCATATCTCTCCGACAGATCCCACTTCATCTCCCTCAATAATCACTCCTCTGCCACCGCTACAGTCACCCAAGGTGTTCCCCAAGGCTCAGTACTCGGCCCCCTCCTCTTCATCATCTACATCCTCCCCCTTGGTCAGATTCTCCGCCACTACAACCTGGACTTCCACTGCTACGCCGATGACACTCAAATCTACCTCAGCACCAAATCCCTCCATAACCCCCCCCATCACCCACATTGAATCCTGTCTGACTGACTTGAAATCCTGGATGCAAAAAACTTTCTTAAACTCAACAGCAATAAAACTGAACTCCTCCTCATCGGCTCCAAATCCACCCTCAGTAAAACCCCCAACCTCACACTGACCATCGATGGCACCCCTGTTTCCCCCTCAACCCAGGCACGCAACCTCGGGGTTATACTCGATCCCACCCTCTCCCTTGACTCCCACATCCGCCAAGTTGTCAAAATCTCATTTTTCCATCTCCGCAACATTGCCAAAATCCGTCCCTATCTCACCCGCCCCGCAGCTGAGCGACTCATTCACGCCTTCATCTCCTCCCGCCTCGACTACTGTAACTCCCTCCTATACGGCATCAGCTCCACCTCCCTCAGTAGACTCCAGCGTGTTCAGAACGCAGCCGCCAGACTTCTCACCCACACTAAATCATGGCACCATATCACCCCGGTCCTCAAATAACTACACTGGCTTCCCGTTACTCACCGCATCAACTACAAACTCCTGGTCCTCACCTATAAAGCCCTCCACCATCTGGCCCCCCCGTACCTCACTGACCTTCTCATCCCCTACCATCCTCCCCGGACCCTCAGATCCACCTCGGCCGGCCTGCTTTCCACCCCCATTGGCAATCTCCGGAGCTTCGGAGACAGAGCCTTCTCTGTGGCCGCCCCAAAGCTCTGGAACTCCCTCCCCCAAGACCTCCGTGAGTCCGAGTCCCTCACTCTGTTCCAGTCCCGCCTCAAACCCCACCTTTTCACCTCTCTCTATCCGTAAAACACCCCCCCACTCATTTTCGACCTCCTCCTGACTGCCACTGTGTTTTGTTTTGTTGTTTTTCTTAGTCTGTTGTCTACCTGCCCCAGTCTATCTACCCCTCATATTGTAAAGCGTCTTTGGGTATTATAAAAGCGCTATATAAATCCAATATATTATTATTATTATTATTAGATGGAGAGAGAGATAGATAGATAGATGGAGAGAGTTCTTCTACCATAAACCAAATGAAAGTAAATCTCAGATCGATTACAGTGAACCGGAAATCCCCCTCTTCTAATGATGAGGTTTGAACTGTTTCTACGAAAGTAACCCACCCCTCTAATCCGTGACCAAGCCCTTAATATCCGATATCTGTAATGACGGCACCACGATCTAAACTTGAAATGAGATAACGTGGAAGTGGAATTCCTTTTTGATGAAACGTGTACACTCCAAGCCGCGCAGCGACCGCAGAGAACACGGCGGAGGCTGCGGATCGTTTCTCTTCTGGACATGTTGCAGCCCGGAGCGAGCACTGGCGTGGCTGCTCGCTATTGCCGCCGTAACTCTCTCCAGACCGCTGAAGAAAGATGAAGGCCGGCCAGATTGTTTGACACACACTGACACACACACATATAAACACACACACACACACACACACACACACACACACACACACACGCACTCACACACACTGACACACACACATATAAACACACACACACACACACACACGCACATACCATGTATACATCACTTCAGGGGACATTACATTGACATACATGCATTTCCTGGAGACTTATCCTAACCTCAACCATAACCAACACATGCCTAACCCTAACCCTAACCCTAACCTTTACGGCCCGTCTACACTACAGCGTCGACGGCGTCGAAAGCTCCAATATGCCCATTCACTTTCAATGGGGTGACGTCACGTAGCCGCCCTTTTTCGCCGAACTGAATTGTGGGTAGCAGAGCGGTCCGTCTCAGCGTCTCCGGCGTCAGAAGTTGAACAATGTTCAACTTCTGACGCGGAGACGCCGGAGTAGCCAGCGCCAGCCAATCAAATCCCGTTTCCCAAAATCTGACAGCTCAAGCCGTAGCCAATCAAACCGCGTCTAAGCTGGGAGAGATATCCCGCCGTTCATTTCTATATTTCAAAAAAAGTCGGAGGAGAAACTAACTATCGCCGTAGCAACTCACCCGGTTTTGTTTGACCAGACCCTCTTCACCTACCGGGACACAAACCGGAGGAACCAGCATGGAGGGAGGTGGAGAGACAGTGGGGGAAACTGGTAGGGTTTCGCCTGTTTGGGGAGTTTATATATATATATATTGCTCCCTTAAAATCCCCGGGGGTTTTGCTTTGTATGTCGGGGGCGGGACATTCATGTGATTGGTTGTTGGTCGCGTTGCTTGAATAAAATCCCCAAGCTCCAGACACGCCCAGCTCCAAGCTTTTTTTGAAGCTGTCGTGTGGACGCTCCGTTACCCTAACCAAGCCTTCACCCTAAAATTAATTATTCCCTGTTGGGGACCTCCAATTTGTCCCCATAAGAGAGGCGAGTCCGCACACGTGACTGTGTTAACAGATTTAGGTCCCCAGAAGTATAGTAATGCTAGGCCACACACACACAAACAAACACACACACACACACACACACACACACACACACACACACACACTTCAACACGCAGATTGCTGTCTCCCTCTGTGTCTCCCTCTCTCTCAGGTTAATGAAGTGCGACCGCTCTGACAGGAGAGACCGGCTCAGAGAACTCACAGAGGAGCAGGTTACACACTCCAATGTCTACAGAGAACACACACACACGCATATATACACACACACATACACACACACACACATATATATATACACACACACAAACATGCATACACACACACACACACACATACATACACACACACACACATACACACACACACACACACACATACACACACACACACACACACACACACACACACACACACACTGCTGAGACCTCCTGAGTCTCTCTGATGGCATCAGTCCTGGGAGTGTGAGTCAAACATGTAAAGGTTTTTTTTGTTGGTCTTATGCACAACAGCTATAGCAGTGTTTGGAAATACAAATCGAAAGTGTCATCCGTCTCCAACGGTGCAACACGCAAAGACCTAAAGGCATGAAGAGAAATACACATAGTGCAAGAGAATGATGCGATGTGCAAGTTAATATATAAACTATACTGTATGTGAAATCAAATCAATCATCAAAACAGAAAGTCAAATCCAGTGACATTTTTTTATTTGAGTGTGTGTGTGTGTGTGTGTGTGTATGTGTGTTGTGTGTGTGTGTGTGTGTGTGTGGTGTGTGTGTGTGTGTTACAGGGGTTTTCAGCTTATGGAAATGTTCTCCCATCTCTGGAACTACATCTGTTCCCTGTGGTACCGCTCCCTCCTTCCCTCTGATCCGGGTCCAGATGACATTCCTGTCTGGCCGGCTTCATCAGAGTCCCATGAATGATTCACACTCATTTACATAAATGATAAACTGCTGGAGACGCAGCCAACGTGGACTTTGGATGCCCATCTGAACTCAGTGAGACTTTATACACCTGAACATCAGCAGGAGACTCTACACTTTAAAGAGTCCTCTCCTACTGATGTTCAGGTGTATATCAGTATGTAGTGTCTCTACTTTAAAGAGTCCTCTCCTGCTGATGTTCATGTGTATATCAGTATGTCGTGTCTCTACTTTAAAGAGTCCTCTCCTGCTGATGTTCAGGTGTATATCAGTATGTAGTGTCTCTACTTTAAAGAGTCCTCTCCTGCTGATGTTCAGGTGTATATCAGTATGTAGTGTCTCTACTTTAAAGAGTCCTCTCCTGCTGATGTTCAGGTGTATATCAGTATGTAGTGTCTCTACTTTAAAGAGTCCTCTCCTGCTGATGTTCAGGTGTATATCAGTATGTAGTGTCTCTACTTTAAAGAGTCCTCTCCTGCTGATGTTCAGGTGTATATCAGTATGTAGTGTCTCTACTTTAAAGAGTCCTCTCCTGTTGATGTTCAGGTGTATATCAGTATGTAGTGTCTCTACTTTAAAGAGTCCTCTCCTGTTGATGTTCAGGTGTATATCAGTATGTAGTGTCTCTACTTTAAAGAGTCCTCTCCTGCTGATGTTCAGGTGTATATCAGTGTGTAGTGTCTCTACTTTAAAGAGTCCTCTCCTGCTGATGTTCAGGTGTATATCAGTATGTAGTGTCTCTGCTTTAAAGAGTCCTCTGCTGCTGATGTTCGGGTGTATATCAGTATGTAGTGTCTCTACTTTAAAGAGTCCTCTGCTGCTGATGTTCAGGTGTATATCAGTATGTAGTGTCTCTACTTTAAAGAGTCCTCTCCTGCTGATGTTCAGGTGCAAGTATCTCACTGTGTAACCCGTCTGTGTACAGTAAAGTATAGTAAAGTCCAATGTCTACTATATAGCTTAAATGTTGCATAAGGATAAAAGTCTGAAATCATGGTTTCTTATGAACCACTAAATGATGGCGGGGAGACGGGGGGAATGTTGGGATTACATCATTGAACTAAAATGGCAAAGACATATGTAAACATAATCATTTAGAAATGTGTCCACACACAGCAGCAGCCTGCTCCATTTCTCTCTCCATCCTCACACTCTCTCCTCCATCTTTCAAATAACTCACCCTCCATCACGCCATCATGGAAATATTGATTTCCGTCGCTCAGTTATTTCGGGGAAATGGCTCGAGACAAATGAGCGAGCCTCGCTTTTTTTAATTTAACCTGCACTGGTGTGTTCATACAAAGGGCCACATGCTATTTGTGACATGAAACACAAGCTCTCGGGAGGCCTCTCAATCACACACGGGATGTAAACACCTTCATCTGTTTTCCCCTCATGAGGAAGAGGAAGAGGAAGAGGAAGAGGAACAGAAAGTTTTTCACATGAAAACACAAGAGTGGCTTTTCTGTTTGTTCTCAAGCTGTCCGAGTGAGTGTCTGTTTCTAGTGTACATGGACGTGTGTGTGTGTGTGTGTGTGTGTGTGTGTGGACTATCATTACTATACTTGTGGGGACCTAAATCTGTTTACATACTCACGTGTGGGGACTCGCCTCCCTTATGGGGACAAATTGGAGGTCCCCATAAGGGAATCATTAATTTTAGGGTGAAGACTTGGTTAGGGTTAGGCATGTGTTGGTTATGGTTAAGGTTAGGATAAGTCTCTAGGAAATGCATGTAAGTCAATGTAATGTCCCCTGAAGTGATGTATACATGGTGTGTGTGTGTGTGTGTGTGTGTGTGTGTGTGTGTGTGTGTGTGTTGTTGTATCTGCTCATTGTGTAGACGTGGAGATGATAGGCAGGTGAACAGACTTTCTGTCAGATGCAATTGGCAGGTAGCAGCTGTAGATGGCCTTTGAGTTCACAGATTTCTGAGACACACTCACACACACACACACACACACACCACCACACACACACACACACGCACAATGTCAGGTCACCTTATTAGGCCTGTCCCCTGTAATGAAGGAATCCAAATGGGACTCAATACGGACAGATGTCTTCACAAATTAGATGGATGAAAGTTGCCAAGGTGTCAAAAGTTTGAACACTTGCATGACTCACAGAGACAACTAGTTTGAACACAGTACTTGAGGATACAAAGAGTGTGTGTGTGCGAGTGTGTGTGTGTGGCGTTCTGATTGGCATTCGTGTCCAGGCTTGCTTGGTCCGTCCTTGGGAGTGATTGATTGCAGAGTTTTTCTTTCAACTGTGTCATATGAGGACGGGAACGGTCTGGAATGGTTGCATTATGTAATCCTGCAAACAAATACATTACATATGTAAGAGTTAGTTGGGACCTGATGTAGGAGAGCTGCAGTTGTGCTGGTTTTTAGCCTGAATAGGACGTCGCTATACGTTTAACGATTAGTCGCAGAACTGACTTGTCCGTCTTCAGTAAAACGAATTACCAACTATTTTCGTAATCAATCAAATTCAGTCCAAAAGTCAATGAAATGATATCCGTGCAGCCTTTTGACCAAAAGAGCCATTTTGACCGCTTTTCCACCAATCCTTTTCGTCTGGAGCCGCAACACATACTTGATAGCTTGATGGCTTGATAGCTTGATGGCTTGATAGCTTGATGGCTTGATAGCTTGATAGCTTGATAGCTTGATAGCTTGATAGCTTGATGGCTTGATAGCTTGATGGCTTATAAAGTTGTATACTGTATATTGTTACATCACAGACAAACACTTTTTTTGCATTTATTATTCATTACATTGTAGAAAACTGTTTACTTCTAATGAGAAACAAAGAATTACAATAATACACAGGCCTACTTTAAAATAAATCAACACAGCACTTGGGGAGTCCTCTGCACATTTGAAGAAAATGAATACAATTAAAATTAACCCACTTTGAAATAAATAAAACATATAGCTGCACCCTGAAAAGAGTTGGGTGATTGAATGTTGACTGAAGATCGTCTTGTCTTCTTCTTCTGTGTTTCTCCTTCTCTCCACATATCCAACATCCCGGTGAGCCAGCATCGCTTGCAGTGAAACCATATCACTCTGTCCACGCAGAATCAAACCCTCTGTTCCGCCGGTACTTTTCTTTTCTTCGATGTATCCATAGTTCGCTCATCGAGCCGGGGGTCAGGGTATTCGCCTGCATGGCGCGGGACCGCAGCAGGATGCGACGCATATTTTAGTTGACCGAATTAAAACCGTTTTGTTTTTTATTTACGTGTCACAGTCTCACCTCAAAATACAAGATACCAAACATTTTCAACCGTGCGACAAAATATAGTTCTACAAATACTTGTATTTTATTTCCTTCTTATTTGTGTCTAAGCTCAAGGGAGCCAGAGCAGAGGGCTTACAGAGCCGCGAGTAGCCGACCCCTGGTATAGCCCAATGTCTTAAAGTTAACCAGCCTCTCAAGTATGGAGATTTCTTCCTTTTTTCTATGTTTGCATGATTTACTGAATATCTTTGGTTTTGTCTGTGTTGGTATTTTTCTTGTCCTTTTCTATCCTTGGGTTTCCTGTTTTATTTTGTAAAGTGTTCACTCCCCGTTTCCTGCCTGTTTGCTTTCTGTCGGTTTCCCTCTCTGATTACCCGATTGTGTTCACCTGGTACCCATGTGTGTTCTCCTCCCTCCTCACCTGTCTCGTGTTTATGTGATTAGTCCTGGGTGTATTTAAGTTCTGGATTTTCTGTCTCTCATTGTTGGGTTGTCTTGTGTGAGAACTAAGTTCGTCGGTGAGTGTTCTGTTTGTCTTTGTCGATATAAGTATCATAGCCTTGAAATAAAGGAGTTTTCAGTTATATCTGCATTTGGGTCCTACCTCCAACACAAACTGTAACAATATCTTTGGGTTTGGGACTGACAAAAGGACATTTAAAGACCTCACATAATTGTGTATCTGTCGCTCAGGTGGTAGAGTAGGTCTGGATCCGGATCAGAACGATTATTGATCAGAAACTAGTGGTAAAATGTTCAGAAGGAAGTTGGACTATCCCCACTAGATGTCGCTTAATTTCTACCGAAAGCAGTCCACGGACTCGCATCGACGACTTCTCTCAAGTTCCAGTTCTTAATTGTTTCCTGGTAAAAATAAGGGAACCTTTCCTCAAAGTTCAGAGAGTTATCTTTACCAGGCTTTACGTGCATCAAGGCAACAACCGCTGAGAGGTTCAGGACCATCTTGATGGAGAAGACTAACTAAGCCAATCGTTACCTTTCACTCAATTCTTCCTGACGCCATCGTTCGAGCATTTCTGTGAAACTCCTGTCCCGTCTGTAGTCTCCAAAGAGGGATATTCTACCTCTTTGTTGCTCTGATTCAAGAGCGTCTTTGCCTGTTGTAAGGGCTCCAGACCAAGCTAGAATACTCAAATGTTGGGGTCTAACAAAGGTGTCTTCTTCAGTTTCTGGGGTGAACGTCAAAGCCGAGCAAAGGTACAATTCTTCCACCAATCTGCAGGTGCAAGTCACTAACCTCCAATCTCTCTTTCCATGTACGCAGCTTCTCCACTGAGGGTTTCTTGCTGATAGCGATTGCCTGATCCCTCCACTTGAAGTTGAACTCTAGTCGGTCAGTCCTTGCTTTCCTTGGTGGTGTTTCTGACGGCCTTACCAGCATTCACAGAAGGCTGCGTCTGGACCCTGTGGAGATATACAAGCAGAAGGTTAGTTCAGATCTGTGAGTGCATGTCTGATATATGTCATGTCCTTGCTCTGCTTTACCAGTGTTGTGGTCCATCCTGTCCGCTCTTGCATGACATTGTTGACTTCATCACAAGCAAGCTGTCGTCCCTCGGCCTCTCCTGAGACCTCTACTCCATTTCATACTGTCAACAGAACATGTCCAATGATGATCGAGGGACAGGACAACTCATCACTTCATCCGACCAAACTCCTCCAAATCTCTTGTAGACATCTTGTTGTTCTCAAGCTTTCAGAAACTTGTGAAGAATGTCTACCATTCCTAATTTATGCATCCAGGAAACAGCAGTCCTACTCGAAGATTTCAAGGTTACTGTTTTTAATTTTTTTTATTCTGAACATCACATTCCCACCACATATTTGCAATTTCTCAAAATGCATGTACTATTTCCAGACGTATGGCAATGTGTTGCCAATACTTGTGTACATTTAACTTTTTACTGAAGTACAACATATGAGCAGAGGTGGGAAGTAGTGGAGTACAAATACTTAGTTACTGTACTTATTTTTCTGGTATCAGTACTTCACTCCACGACTTTTTACTATGACTTCTTACATGTTGAACCCAAATACCTGTACTTTCTACTTCTCTCATGTTGAACCCAAATACCTGTACTTTCTACTTCTCACATGTTGAACTCAAATACCTGTACTTTCTACTTCTTACATGTTGAACCCAAATACCTGTACTTTCTACTTCTCTCATGTTGAACACAAATACCTGTACTTTCTACTTCTCTCATGTTAAACTCAAATACCTGTACTTTCTACTTCTCTCATGTTGAACCCAAATACCTGTACTTTCTACTTCTCTCATGTTGAACTCAAATACCTGTACTTTCTACTTCTCTCATGTTGAACTCAAATACCTGTACTTTCTACTTCTTACATGTTGAACTCACATACCTGTACTTTCTACTTCTTACATGTTGAACACAAATACCTGTACTTTCTACTTCTTACATGTTGAACTCAAATACCTGTACTTTCTACTTCTCTCATGTTGAACCCAAATACCTGTACTTTCTACTTCTCTCATGTTGAACTCAAATACCTGTACTTTCTACTTCTCTCATGTTGAACTCAAATACCTGTACTTTCTACTTCTCTCATGTTGAACTCAAATACCTGTACTTTCTACTTCTCTCATGTTGAATTCAAATACCTGTACTTTCTACTTCTTACATGTTGAACACAAATACCTGTACTTTCTACTTCTCTCATGTTGAACCAAATACCTGTACTTTCTACTTCTCTCATGTTGAACCCAAATACCTGTACTTTCTACTTCCTACATGTTGAACTCAAATACCTGTACTTTCTACTTCTCTCATGTTGAACTCAAATACCTGTACTTTCTACTTCTTACATGTTGAACTCAAATACCTGTACTTTCTACTTCTCACATGTTGAACACAAATACCTGTACTTTCTATTTCTTACATGTTGAACTCAAATACCTGTACTTTCTACTTCTCTCATGTTGAACCCAAATACCTGTACTTTCTACTTCTTACATGTTGAACTCAAATACCTGTACTTTCTACTTCTCTCATGTTGAACACAAATACCTGTACTTTCTACTTCTCTCATGTTGAACACAAATACCTGTACTTTCTACTTCTCTCATGTTGAACCCAAATACCTGTACTTTCTACTTCTCTCATGTTGAACCCAAATACCTGTACTTTCTACTTCTCTCATGTTGAACCCAAATACCTGTACTTTCTACTTCTCACATGTTGAACTCAAATACCTGTACTTTCTACTTCTTACATGTTGAACCCAAATACCTGTACTTTCTACTTCTCTCATGTTGAACACAAATACCTGTACTTTCTACTTCTCTCATGTTGAAACTCAAATACCTGTACTTTCTACTTCTCTCATGTTGAACCCAAATACCTGTACTTTCTACTTCTCTCATGTTGAACTCAAATACCTGTACTTTCTACTTCTCTCATGTTGAACTCAAATACCTGTACTTTCTACTTCTTACATGTTGAACTCACATACCTGTACTTTCTACTTCTTACATGTTGAACACAAATACCTGTACTTTCTACTTCTTACATGTTGAACTCAAATACCTGTACTTTCTACTTCTCTCATGTTGAACCCAAATACCTGTACTTTCTACTTCTCTCATGTTGAACACAAATACCTGTACTTTCTACTTCTCTCATGTTGAACTCAAATACCTGTACTTTCTACTTCTCTCATGTTGAACTCAAATACCTGTACTTTCTACTTCTCTCATGTTGAACTCAAATACCTGTACTTTCTACTTCTTACATGTTGAACACAAATACCTGTACTTTCTACTTCTCTCATGTTGAACCCAAATACCTGTACTTTCTACTTCTCTCATGTTGAACCCAAATACCTGTACTTTCTACTTCTTACATGTTGAACTCAAATACCTGTACTTTCTACTTCTCTCATGTTGAACTCAAATACCTGTACTTTCTACTTCTTACATGTTGAACTCAAATACCTGTACTTTCTACTTCTCACATGTTGAACACAAATACCTGTACTTTCTATTTCTTACATGTTGAACTCAAATACCTGTACTTTATACTTCTCTCATGTTGAACCCAAATACCTGTACTTTCTACTTCTTACATGTTGAACTCAAATACCTGTACTTTCTACTTCTCTCATGTTGAACACAAATACCTGTACTTTCTACTTCTCTCATGTTGAACCCAAATACCTGTACTTTCTACTTCTCTCATGTTGAACCCAAATACCTGTACTTTCTACTTCTCTCATGTTGAACCCAAATACCCGTACTTTCTACTTCTCTCATTTTCCAAACAGCTGGTTCCTTGACATTATTGTTCTATTGATATAAAGGGAGGTCAGGTACTCTTTAAAGCAGCTGCTAGCTATGGGTACTTTTTACTGAAGGACACTTTCAAAGCCTCTTTACTTTCACTTGAGTAAAGAAGTTTAGTCAGTACTTCTACTTTCACCAGAGTATTTTTAAACACGAGTATCTGTACTTCTACTTGAGTAAAGGATGTGTACTTTTGTCATCTCTGCACCAGAGTGCTTCCTTCACGTCTAAACAACATATTTATGAACTTAAAACAGTTTCTAGTAGATTTTCTGTTGCTATTTGTGTTTGTAATGAGATTGTAACTATTTCCACACTTCTGTACTGTCTCGATATATTCATGTAAACCTTGGCCTACCATCAGTAGCATTTCCTCCAGAGCCAGGGCTCCACACAGCCTCTTCTCACCCCAGGGATCAGCAGCCTGTCCTGGGGTGACACGATGAGACGTTCAGTGGAGCTCAAAGAGGAAGGAGATGAAAGACAGAAATCTGGCTCTCTTCTGTTTCTCCTTTCTGTTCCTCTCCACTTTGTCTCTCTGTTTTGTTGCGAATCTCGTTATCAATGTACGTTTCTAAAGATAAAAAAGCAGGTTTAATTAGGCTCGGAGAGGAGGAGAGGGAGGGATCAAAGAGAACACAAGAGTAGAGAGTGGCTTTCCTTTTCTCAGCACCTCTATTAATCATCAGGGCACAGGGATGCCAACATACTTCTTATTCTCCTCCTCGAGTTTCAATGAAGTCAGATGTATCGGTCGTAAAGTGGGACGTCGTTATGTAACAGCAGGTTAATGAAGGTAATGAATAGTCACATTTTCTGAACCTTCTTATAAATACGTTTTGGAAAACTTCATCAAATTGCCTCAAACGAGAATACGGCGGTGTGAGACTTCCTGTTCCTCTTTGCAGCTGTTCATGTACCGGCTTCTGGCCTACTTCGAACCATCGTAAAACAAGTCATCAATACCAGCTGAGTTATTAATGACTGCTTTTGAACTAGCAAGTGTTTAATTTTCTTGTCCATCCATCCGTCTTCTCCCCTTATCCGTGGTCAGGGTCTCGGGGTAGCAGTTCCAGCAGAGAGCCCCAAACGTTCCTTTCCCCTCATCAACCAGCTCTGACTGGGGGGTCCCAAGGCGCTCCCAGGCCAGAAGAGATATAGTCCCTCCACCTGGTCCTAGGTCTACCCCTCGTCTCCTCCCAGCTGGACGTGCCTGGAACACCTCCCTAGGGAGGCGCCCAGGTGGCATTCTAACTAGGTGCCCAAACCACCTCAACTGGCTCCTTTCGACGCGAAGGAGGAGCGGCTCAACTCCGAGTCCCTCCCTGATGACCGAACTTCTCACCTTATCCCTAAGGGAGACGCCAGCCACCCTGCGGAGAAAACCCATCTCGCCCGCTTGTATCCGCGACCTCGTTCTTTGGGTCATGACCCATCCTCCATGACTGCAGGTGAGTGGAGGAACGAACACGGCCCGGTAGACAGAGAGCTTTGCCTTCTGGCTCAGCTCCCTTTTCGTCACCACGGTGCGGTAAAGCGACTGCAGTACCGCTCCCGCTGCTCCGACTCTCCGGCCCATCTCACGCTCCATTGTTCCCTCACTCGAGAACAAGACCACGAGATACTTGAACTCCTTCCTTCTCTTGGGGTAAGGACTCACTCCCTACTTGGAGCGGACAGTCCATCGGTTTCCTGCTGAGAACCAGGGCCTCAGATCTGGAGGTGCTGATCCTCATCCCAGCCGCTTCACACTCGGTTGTATTATTAGTTTAATTTGTTTTCATTTTATTTGATTGATTCATTTATTTTGAAACTTTTCTTTTCGATATATTTTGTTATTTTATTTTTATAAATATATATATTTTAAATAGTGTTTCAACTTATTTGTGATGCCTTCCTTTCCACCACTCCTCTTTTCCCTACCTTCACTCGCTTCTACTTGTGATACCTTCTTCTTCGTTGGAAACTCTGCTCTGTTCCTCCTTAATATTTAAAATATCTTCCTCTTCTTCATCTTCATCGTCCCTCTCCAGTCTCCTCTCCTCTCCGTCTGCCTCCTTGTCATTACAGAAAAAGTTAATTTATGAAGTGTTGAAAATGGTCCTCTCCGAAGCTGCTCCGCTCCGTAACCAAGGTTACAGACGACCTGTGAATCAGAAGCCTCAGAGTCTTTGGTCTCCTCTGTTTAACATTTATCAATTAGAAGTGATCTGTGTTTATAAACGACTGATGTTGTTGTGGACCCTTTTCTCACACACACACACACACACACACACACACACACCATGTATACATCACTTCAGGGGACATTACATTGACTTACATGCATATCCTGGAGACTTATCCTAACCTTAACCATAACCAACACATGCCTAACCCTTACCCTAACCCTTAACCTAACCAAGTATTCACCCTAAAATTAATGATCCCCCTTATAGGGACCTCCAATTTGTCCCCATAAGGGAGGCGAGTCCCCACACGTGACTATGTAAACAGATGTAGGTCCCCACAAGTTGAGTAATGCTAGTCCACACACACACACACACACACACACACCACATGAGTCACGGTACACTGACTCATAATGACTGTATTGTTTTGGATCGCGTGTGGGATAAGATAAACTGACATTTGCTTTTATTTATTATTCAGCAGAGAAACGTGAGATGAGAAGTGATCAGCTTCATCGTGTGTGTTCAGTCTGTGTTCAGTCTGTGTTTTATATATTGAGACAATTAGAAAATACCTGACACGGGACAGCTCTATATTATCAGTAACGTCCTCGTACTGCTTACACGTGTGAACCATCTGCTGAATGCCAAATGGACTGTTCTTGTAAAGCGCTTTTGTCAGGTTTTTCGAGTGGCCCTTTTTCATACCTTGCATTTTTAAATATATGTTGGAGGGGAGGGAACTAGGCAGATGTGCCACTGTCCTACAAAGGCCCTGAACACATACAGCATGTAGTCTTGTTGATATGTAATCTGTATTTTCTCTCCCTGCTGTGAGGTGGGTGCAGTGCAGGTGGTTTATGCCATGGTGTTGAAAAAGTCGCTTAAATCTGATTGAAGTGTCTAAAAGACCCGCCTCTTAACTCGAGTTGTTTCTTATGTCAGAATAACAGTAATGGTTTTGAATCTGAATATAAATGTCAATGTCCCAAATCAAAATATAATGCCAATTCTCGGGGCCAATGTTTGTCAAATCTGATTAAAGGCAGATTATCTACATTTTAGAGCGTTACACTTGTAATTAATAGCACCTGCCTCTTCCCCTTATATATTGTTACAGATAAACAGTCATGGTTTTAAATCTGAATATCCAGGAGTTGTAGAATCCCAAATCAAAATATTATTTGCTTGAATTGCCGGAAATGTTCGTAAAATCTTGAAACAAAACAATGATGTTAAAGGCAGATACGCTCCGAGTGTTAAACTTGCAATAACAATCACCTCTTCACTCCGTCTGCTTCATATGTATATTACAGATACACGTGTTGTTGAAGCTGAACGTCCATGTGTCTGAATGTCCCAAATCAAAACATGATCAATAGCTGCCTTTAAGCGAGAACAGGCTTGCTGGCGCTGAGGAGAGGAATGGCTTCTTGTCCGGAGTGATTTCCACAAAGTTAAACAGAACACGAGAACGACGACTTCCTGACCACGAGGATCATATTCAACTGGATCCGATTGTGTTGATTCAAAGGAACCTGCGTGACATATTTCCACATGTTGTCAGGACTGCTTTCGTCTCCATTTCCATGTTGGCTTTGTTGAAAGATTCCCCCGTTGTGGAAAGAACAATGACTGGATATCTCACGAGAGAAAGCAGCTCCTCAAATGGCGTGTTTACCCGCGAACGTGCTTCAAACCGCCGAGCTAATGTGTTGTGATCAGCGGTGAGGAAGCTCTGACGGAGCTTTGGCTTAGCAGTGCACTTTCAAGGCTGCGAAGGCCAAACAAGCGATACAAGTACAAACAAAGTCAAGTGATCATGTCAGTACTTCTGAGGAACCGAAACAAACCTCAGAAATATCAAATTAGTAAATCACTGCGAGGGTTTGAAACGCCTCCATTGGTTTACTTCCTGGCTTCACTGTAGCACTCGCGCTCCTATTGGCTAGCGCTCCAACACATTGTACGTGATAGGCTAAGGGGCGGGACATCTCTAAGAGGTTGACCGATCGCAACAGACGCGGCCAGCTAACCAATCAGAGCAGACTGGGCTCTGGTTTCAGACAGAGGGTGAACAGAGGAGCTGCAGCACAGGAAGTGTGAGGAAACTAAAGAGCTTTTGAACATTAAAGCATAGAGACACGAAGTAAATACTAATATGAACCTGAACATGGGCGTCCTCTTTAACTCGTGTGTGTGGTCTCGCATTACTATACTTGTGGGGACCTAAATCTGTTTACATAGTCGCTGTGGGGACTTGCCTCCCTGTGTTATGGTTCAGGTTAGGATAAGTCTTCAGGGAAGTCAATATAATGTCCCCTGAAGTGATGTATACACGTTGTGTGTGTGTGTGTGTGTGGTCTAGCATTACTATACTTGTGGGGACCTACATCTGTTTACATAGTCAAGTGTGGGGACCGGCTTCCCTTATGGGGACACATTGGAGGTCCCCATAAGGGGGATCATTAATTTTAGGGTGAAGACTTGGTTAGGGTTAGGCATGTGATGGTTATGGTTAAGGTTAGGATAAGTATCCAGGAAATGCATGTAAGTCAATGTAATGTCCCCTGAAGTGATGTATACATGGTGTGTGTGTGTGTGTGTGTGTGTGTCAGTACACACAGTGCTGCAGTGTAAAGCCCCCCCTGGAGAGACCACTCTCTCTGATACAGTGGGGTCCTCTCTGAACCCGGCCCTCCTCCAGCCCCCCACTCATAGAGCTCGCCTCGGGAAGAGTTGACGCCCCGAGGCTTCGCTCCACTTCCTGAATAATAGATGCGTAATTGTGTTGTTTATTATTGATGAAGGCCGTGTTTGTAGACTTAGCTTCACGCTGAGCTTTGTCTTGATTGTGTTTGTGTAGTGTGTGTGTGTGTGTCCAGACGAGTTTCTGCCTAACAAGCAGCGCTGGATCAATATGTGCTAACGAGTACTTTGTTAGGAGAGTACACGATTAAGCAGTCCGTCTAAACACTGACTGGGTGTGCGTGCTTACATTGCAGGTCAGGTGTGTGCCACTTCTTCTTCTTCTTCTTCTTCTTCTCTCTGCTCCAAAGACATCGTCTCTTCAGTTGTTGACGATAGAATTCATGTCACTAACTTTTATTGGATAGTTTTTGAAGTACATTGGTTTTTCTTCCACAATGAAGTACTCAATTTGAAATATTTGTACATATACTGTATGTTAAATATGTAAATAAAGGGTTTTGGAAACTCTTCTTCTTCTCTTCCTCTTCACAAAGAGTCCAGGTGATGAATGTCTGCACATAAGTCGTGACAGATGCACTGAGAAAGAAATGGGTCCTCTGAATGATTTGCCATTCTCACGGATCAATAATCATACAGTACACTGTAATGAAAAGTGTGTGTGTGTGTGTGTGTGTGTGTGGTGTGTGTGTGTGTGTGTGTGTGTGTGTGTGGCAGAAAAAGCCTGGGGAAACGTCTTCCCCTAGTGGCCACCAGCAGACATGCCAGAACACTTCTTGCCTAGGGTTCCAAAATCTGGCAACCCTTGATAAAACATTAAATATTTCTGTGTGTATATATAAAACCACTTTCCGTTTTTCTTTCATATATCCGTAATGACTGAAAGCCTTTGTATCACATGACGCATCACTTGTTAGACGCTTTTATCCAAAGCGACTCACATACTCACCACTGTGGAGAATCCCCACAGGAGCACTTTGCGGCGAAGCGTCTCAGGGACACAACGACATGCTGACTGCAGTGGGGTTTGAACCTGATCCGAACTCCAACACACAACCCACTGCGCCACACACCTCAATATATTCTATTTTAATTGGATAGTGTGAGGAAAATCACATTTTGCAAACTGTGTGTAGTCTTTTAATTAATAGTATTTAGTATGTATGTGTTAGACAAAAATACAAACATGTTATTGTAAACATAAATAGCTAAAGTTATAATAGAGTAAAAACTACAATACTTTCCTCAGATATGTAGTGGAGTTTAAGTACAAAGTAGCAAGAAAGCTAAAGTACAAGTACAACATAAATACTTTTACTGTACTTGAAAAAGTCACATTGCTCCCTGTGGCAACTTTCCCCTCAAACATTCCCTTAATAACCTCTCCACCAATCACAGAGCAACGCTGTCCCCTCGCTTTATTGGCTGCCGGTTGACAATAAGATTCCAGCTGTTTGCCCCCCGCCTCCCCGCTCTCACACTTAGACTGACAGGTCTCTCAGCCAATGAGGAGGCAGCAGCGAGTGAGGGCGCGCTGTGATTGGCTGTGCGCCGCAGAGGGAGAAGTTGGGCTCTCCATCCAGCTGTGAGGCTCCTGATGGACGGAACCGAGCGAACTCAGTCTGCACGAGACACCAGCGCGAGCAGGAGTGTGTGTGTGTGCAACAATGGAGCGGGGTGGAGTGTGTGATATTTAGAGGAACACCAAACGGTTTCTGAGCGGCAGGATGTGCTGCAGCATCTCCATGGATCTTTAAGAAACCCGAAAAGCCGCCTGTGGATGCTCCGAGAAGTCCTGGATATTAACATTTAAAAAACGTGGGAATATTTCACTCTTTTTCACCTTTTGGGGGGTTTCTCTGTCAGACCTGTGGAAGAGGAAAGGAAGGGATTCTAACGAAGTTTTTTGCGCATGAGGCTGCAACCACTCATCTCGAGGTTTCCTCTCTGTATTCCCACCGGGGGATGGTTGGGAAGTGCTGATTATTAAAAGCCTGGAAACGACACTGTCCTCCAGAATCCTCTCCTCTCGTTCTTCAGGCCGGTGTGGACTTTACAGCCAAACTGAACATGCGATGACTGCGCGCGCTTTGGGCACATCTAGCGAGTCCATTACAGGTACAAACAGAAAGAAGGAATATATGCTCTCATGCGCTTATTTTACACTCGAGACGTGGCGCAAAGCACTCCGCACTGCATGCATGCTTCATGGTGTGTCCGTGCAGATGAAGTTTGGAGACGCTGTGGCAGAATTGGGATTGTTGGCATTGTTTCTGATGAAAAGGAATGCGAGCCTCCTTGGATGTGTGGAGGCTCCATTATATACAGCAGCCGTAAGAAAGCCAGTCCTTGATGTGCAGCATTTCTGTTCATAACAACCGCAACTTTTAGAGCATATTCATTGTTTTAAATGTTATGTATGCAGCCGTGTGCGCATATTTCCTCACTGCTTGTTCCCTGTTCCGAAATGTGCATCAAGGAATGTTCACCTCGCGCACATTTAGAATAAAAAATCTGCCGCAAAATGATAAATAAAACAACAATCGCTTTTTACTTTCTGCGCATATTTCCCCAACACGGCCGCCGCTGCTTCCTGCTGCTGCTGTCCGCACAGCACGTGCAGCAGCAGCAGCAGCAGCAGCAGCAGTGGATGTATCTTTGCAGCATTCAAACATACACATCACGAGTACATGTGCAGATAGTCTTGACTCTTGTTCTGCAGATACTGTCAGGTTTTTACTTTGTGCGCATATTTCCCCCAAACCGACTGCACGAGACACCAGCGCGAGCAGGAGTGTGTGGCAGCAGAGGGTTTTTTGCAGCATTCAAACATATAAAATCACGAGTAAATGTGCATATTTTCTTGGCTGTAATGCGCGCTGCTGTGCAGACACTTAAAGCATTGCGCGGCTGTCAGCTGTATCTAATAAATGTGTAATCGCCTCGCGCTTGCAGGAGGTGAATGATGGCTGAGGATGGGGGAAATCCGGAGGGTCTCTCCTCTCTGAACCGGACTTTCCTCGGGCTCAACGACCTGTCCGGTGGATCAGGAGGAGGGCGACCGACGGAGGAACCGGCGCCTGACCGCATCTCTGCAGCCGGGGATGAGGCGTCTGAAGGCGGGGATGAGAGCCTGCCTTACCCCGCCATGGCCCCGGTGGTCTTCTTCTACCTGAAGCAGACCACCAGACCGCGGAGCTGGTGTCTGCAGATGGTCAGCAATCCATATCCTTTGATACTTTAGAGATACTTAAGGAGCCGTGGCGCCTCCACCTGTGGCAGGTAAGAGACACCTGCAGCTCCTCCACGTGACCGCAAGTTATTCAGATGTGTGTGCGTGTGCGTGTGATCTACTTTGGCTTTGTGTGTATTCTCTCTGTGACCGAGCTTTATGAGATTATTTGAGCAACTGATCTGAGGTGTGTTTTTGTGAAATATCTGAATTGTAGTCATTTGATCTTGTCTAATATTTCAGACAAGATTTATGACCAAATATGAACAAATGGCCGGATCTGAAGTGTGCGTGTGGGACTCAAATGTGTGTCTTGGTGTGCATTGGATCTGTAATCAATATGTTGTAATTGGTAAGCTTGGTCTTCATAGATTTGTCTTTCTTAATTTAACACACACTTCATAGAAAACACACAATTTATGACCTAATATGAAATAATATGTTTGTTGGACTCAAATATGTGTGTTGATGTTATTCAAGCTGATCTCCATGGCGATGCGCTACTTTCTGTTGGTTCTTAGTCAATTAGTCGTCTATTTGACGGTCCTGGAGAATCGTCTGTTTTCATGCTTTCGCAACACTTTTTAAGAAAACAATGAGAACTTCAAAAGGTGAACTCAATATGTGTGACCTAAGGAACAACACGGCCTGACATGAGGCGTGTATCGGCGTCTTGGGTCTCTTAGTTACACACTTCCTATTGGTCTCCATAGATTTCCACGAAACAAAGAGCACTGAATGGTCCAGTATTACCGATGAACACGATGGCCTGATCCAAGGTGTGTTTGAGTGACCTACATGTGTGTATTGCTCTCATTGGTCGACTAATCGGTCGTCTTTGTCAATTTATCTTTTTTAAGAAACCTGTCACTGGTAAACTCAAGATTTCTGACCTAATATGAACAAAAAAGCCTACGTTGAAGTGTGTCTCACATCTGTGTATTGCTCTCTTAGTCGGTTCTGGACTAATTGGTCGTCTTTGTCTTTATTGATTTGTCTTCTTCTCGCGCTTAAGGACATATCTTTAAGAGCCGTGTGAGCACTAAACACAATAACTATGATCTCATGTGGGCACGGTGACTGAATCTGAGGAGTGTTTGTGGTTCTCACTGAGCTGGATGCTTGAGGGTTTCAACCTTTTCATTGATTCACTTACGAGTCATTTTGGTCCAACACTATTCGTCAGTTTTTCATCCTGAACGAGTTATTCAAGACATCTCTGATAAACACGAGAAATTCAGTTTTTCACATCTGTCGATCAAACCAAAGCACTTTCTTTGAGTGCCTTTGTTTCGGATCCTCTGAACTGGAATAGATGTTGGTGTTCTACCCAACTGGATTAACTATATATATATCTATATATCTGTGTTTTCTTATTTTGCAATGAAATATAACTGAACAGAAGGTGTTTCGTTTTGTACCTCATTGCGGTTTATGTGCTGGATTATTTAATGACTTTGTGTCTGGTTTGACTTTAACTATTGGTGTTCCTTTTTTTGATTATTATTAGTCAGAATTATTTCTGACTGGCACCCAGAGGTGGGAAGTAGTTGAGTACAAATACTTTGTTACTGTACTTAAGTACATGTTTCTGGTATCAGTACTTTACTCCACTACTTATTTTTCTGATGACTTTTTACTTTAACTTCTTACATTTTGAACACAAATACCTGTACTTTCTACTTCTTACATGTTGAACTCAAATACCTGTACTTTCTACTTCTTACACTTTGAACACAAATACCTGTACTTTCTACTTCTTACATGTTGAACCCAAATACCTGTGCTTTCTATTTCTTACATGTTGAACACAAATACCTGTACTTTCTACTTCTCACATGTTGAACTCAAATACCTGTACTTTCTACTTCTTACATGTTGAACACAAATACCTGTACTTTCTACTTCTTACATGTTGAACTCAAATACCTGTACTTTCTACTTCTCACATGTTGAACTCAAATACCTGTACTTTCTACTTCTTACATGTTGAACTCAAATACCTGTACTTTCCACTTCTCTCATTTCCCAAACAGCTGGTTCCTTTAGTCTGAATGTGTGTTGGTGCGTGATCATTATTCTTTAGAGTCATTGCGTGCCTATTGATTTGAACACGATCTGTGTATCCATCACTTCCTGGTCTTCTCTAAAGAAGAGGGACCAATGGAAACGTTGTCATGTTGCCGTTGGTCACCATGGAAACATTCATTAGCTAACAATGACATTATTGTTCTATTAATATAAAGGGAGGTCAGGTACTCTTTAAAGCAGCTGCTAGCTATGGGTACTTTTTACTGAAGTACACTTCAAAGCCTCTGTACTTCTACTTGAGTAAAGGATGTGTGTACTTTTCTCAGCTGGCACCCTAGTCATTAAAATGTGGTCTAACCCGTTACAGTGTCTCATGTCTGTGTTTGCGGACACCATATTGTCCCCACACATGTATGTCGTGCTTTGGTTCCTCGGAGCCTATGGATTATTGATAACGAGGGATGGCACGTTATTGGCTCAAAGGGACCGGGGCTACAGTGAGGGGCTGAGAGGTATAATTAGTTTATCGAGACGCACTCGGAGTGTCTGATTATCGAGCGGCGGTGGCGGCGCTTCCTTTAGTCTTTTCACGCCACAAAGTCTTATTGAATGATTCCTGCCACTGATGTGTGTTATTGATTCACGCTGTCGGTGTTCGCACCTGATCCAGATCCCTGGAGAGCAGAGAGGAGACAAGGAGACTCTTTCTGTTTCCTTATAACGTAAATATCTGCTCTTTGTCCGGAAAAAAGTTTGTAAAATATGGAGATAATCACAGTTTTTCTGACAAAATAGGTCAATGATTTTGTAAGGCAAGGCAAGGCAAGTTTATTTATAAAGCACTTTTCAACACAAGGCAATTCAAAGTGCTTTACAAAAAACGAAAGGCATTAAAAATCAGTCATTAAAAAGAAAATAAACATAAAAAAAAAGTACATGGATAAAGGTTACAGTGCAGTCTAAGATGTGAACCGTTCAATTAAAAGCAGCGACAAAGAGAAAAGTCTTCTTGCTGGATTTGAAAGTCGTCAGAGTCGCAGCGGACCTGCAGGTTTCTGGGAGCTCCAGATGTTTGGAGCATAACAACTGAACGCTGCTTCTCCATGTTCAGTTCTGGCTCTGGGGACAGGAAGCTGACCAGTCCCTGAAGACCTGAGAGATCTGTCTCTGGGGACAGGAAGCTGACCAGTCCCTGAAGACCTGAGAGATCTGTCTCTGGGGACAGGAAGCTGACCAGTCCCTGAAGACCTGAGAGATCTGTCTCTGGGGACAGGAAGCTGACCAGTCCCTGAAGACCTGAGAGATCTGTCTCTGGGGACAGAAAGCTGACCAGTCCCTGAAGACCTGAGAGATCTGACTCTGGGGACAGAAAGCTGACCAGTCCCTGAAGACCTGAGAGATCTGTCTCTGGGGACAGGAAGCTGACCAGTCCCTGAAGACCTGAGAGATCTGACTCTGGGGACAGAAAGCTGACCAGTCCCTGAAGACCTGAGAGATCTGTCTCTGGGGACAGGAAGCTGACCAGTCCCTGAAGACCTGAGAGATCTGTCTCTGGGGACAGAAAGCTGACCAGTCCCTGAAGACCTGAGAGATCTGACTCTGGGGACAGGAAGCTGACCAGTCCCTGAAGACCTGAGAGATCTGTCTCTGGGGACAGAAAGCTGACCAGTCCCTGAAGACCTGAGAGACCTGTCTCTGGGGACAGGAAGCTGACCAGTCCCTGAAGACCTGAGAGATCTGTCTCTGGGGACAGGAAGCTGACCAGTCCCTGAAGACCTGAGAGATCTGACTCTGGGGACAGAAAGCTGACCAGTCCCTGAAGACCTGAGAGATCTGTCTCTGGGGACAGGAAGCTGACCAGTCCCTGAAGACCTGAGAGATCTGTCTCTGGGGACAGGAAGCTGACCAGTCCCTGAAGACCTGAGAGATCTGTCTCTGGGGACAGGAAGCTGACCAGTCCCTGAAGACCTGAGAGATCTGGATGGTTCATAGTTTAGCAGGAGGTCAGAAATGTATTTTGGGCCTAAACCATTCAGTGCTTTATAACCCAGCAGCAGTATTTAGAAATCTATTCTTTGACACACAGGAAGCCAGAGTGAAGACTTCAGAGCAGGAGTGATGTGATCCACTTTCTTAGTGTCAGTGAGGACTCGAGCAGCGGCGTTCTGAAGCAGCTGCAGCTTCCTAATAGATGTTTTAGTGAGACCTGTGAAGACACCATTGCAGTAGTCCAGTCTACTGAAGATAAAGGCATGGACACGTGTCTCCAGATCCTGCTGTGACATGAGTCTTTTAATCCTAGATATGTTCTTTAGGTGATAGCAGGCTGATTCAGTAACTGTTTGAATGTGACTGTTGAAACTCAGGTCAGAGTCCATGACTACACCTAGATTTCTGGCTTTATCTGTTGGTTTGAACATTGCAGACTGAAGCTCAGCGCTAACTTTTATACGTTCTGACTTGGCTCCAAAAACCATTACCGCAGTTTTATCTTTGTTTAATTGGAGAAAGTTCTGACACATCCAGTCATTGATTTGTTCAATGCACTTACTCAGTGTTTGAATTGGAGCATAGTCTCCTGGTGAAATTGTTACGTAGATTTGTGTGTCATCCGCATAGCTATGGTAACTTATTTTGTTGTTTTTCATTATCTGAGCCAGTGGTAGCATGTAGATGTTAAAGAGAAGAGGCCCCAAGATGGAGCCTTGAGGAACCCCACATGTCATATTTGTCAGGGTTGACTATTCCTGCTTTCACAAAATAGTTACACAATAAGATGTTTTATTTATATAATCATTACTTAAAGGTGGGGTAGGTAAGTTTGTGAAACCGGCTCGAGATACACTTTATGTTATATTCCATGGAATGCTCTTAACATCCCGATAGCAATGAATATCTCGAGTGCTTTGACAATAAATCCATAAAAAATGTACATCTGTAGAAGCCGTGGCACTGTAAAAAGTACAACAAGATGGCCTACCTGCCTGTCAGCCTTCCATCGGGGCACAAACTTATCTCGTGCCCTCATTGGTCATGTGCACATTCGTATGTGTTGGAGGAGGGGCTCTATAAGGAAGTGGCAGATTTTCTCCGGTTGTGTATTTTCAAATTTTTGCGATCTCGAGCCGGTTTCTCAAATGTACCTACCCCACCTTTAAGTAGACTACCACAGTTCTGCTCTTACACCTGAAGCTAGAGCAGTCCGGTAAGTTCAGAAAAGTACATCACAACCTTTAAAACCAGGTAAAGACAACAATATAATCCAAACCAAAGACGATTTCTAGTCTCGTTCACGATGTAATATCTAGTCTGGAGTTCGTGTCACACACGTAGCTCATTCACTGGAAATCCTCTTTAGGTTAGGCGAAAGCACGCAACATGACGTTAAACCAGATTTATTTTTGGGTCATAAAGAACCAAGTCTCTTGCCATTTCTCTGGCAAGTTTGGTTCTGCCTCTACAACGTTCCTGAATCTCTCCAGTACGACGTCTTTGTACAGATGACACTTTCTCCTGGCAATCAAAGTGTGCTTTCTTCTGGTTGGACGAAATAGAAACCGTCATCACCACGCCCACCTTCCCCCCAAACCTCTCTACTTACCGACAATGCTCCGTTTGGCAAGGGGTGCATCATGCATGCAGCACAACAAGACACGGATTACACCGGGTTTGTAATTTGCTCACACGTCTCCTGATATCAAGGCCCCGTGTCGGCTCTTAACAGTTCCTGAATCTCTTCATTCGGACGTTTGTGTTTGCGTCTTTGTGTAAACGACCCTTTCTCTCCGCCCTTTGCTGTTTGTTTTTTAACACAATACAAACGTCACAGTCACATTTTATGCCGTGAAATCCACGGACAATAAGCAGCACTTTTCCGACATGAGCTCAATCGGCTGTTGGTCTTTGGTCTGACGTTCACACACACATCTTATTTTGGGGGTTCGCATCAATATGTGAAAGGCGATAACCTCTGTCGTTCTCTATTGAGGTGTGTGTGTGTGTGTGTGGCCTAGTATTATCATCCTTGTGGGGACCTACATCTGTTTACACAGTCACGTGTGGGGACTGGCTTCCCTTATGGGGACATAATGGAGGACCCCATGAGGGGAATCGTTAATTTTAGGGTGAAGACTAGGTTAGGGTTAGGGTTAGGCATGTGTTGGTTATGGTTAAGGTTAGGATAAGTCTCCAGGAAATGCATGTACGTCAATGTAATGTCCCCTGAAGTGACGTGTGTGTGTGTGTGTGTGTGTGTGTGTGTGTGTGTGTTGCACAATTTGTAAAGAAATAACAAATTTGTACTGATATAACAATTGCAATTTGATGCACGATATTGGACATTGCACCGTTCCAAATTGCGACTTCGGCGACATTCAGATTATTCGTGCAGCTTCGGGGAGGAATGTTTCCTCCGCTCTGCTGCCTTCGTTTCTCCTCGTGTGTGTGTGTGTGTGTGTGTGTGTGTGTGTGTGTGTGTTAATGTCAATGGGATTGCCTCTGCTCCTCCTCCTCCCTCCATGCTTTCTGCCTCACATTAACCCCCCCCTCTCTCCTCATTTGTCTGTGTTTTGATTGAGATGTTTAGCCTGTCCTCCTCTTCCTCCTCTTCCTCCTCCTCCTCCTCCTCCTCTTCCTCCTCCTCCTCTTCCTCCTCTTCCCTCAGGAACGTTGTGCGTTGACTTCCTTTCCTTCGTCCATCTCTCGTCTCGTCTTTATTCTGCCGCCGCGGCTGCTTTCCATGTCGGTAAATGTCAAATCTTTTAAGAGGTCTTCCAAATAGACTTCTTTCGCCCCTCGGGGAGCGAAGGCGTCGGGGGTCTCTGTCCTCTCCACGTGGACCCCCCACTGGGACATCAGCACATTCCTGTTTGATAGGAGCGTGACCCATGACTTATTGAAACCTCGTTCTGTTTATCGTTTCTCGATATCGTGCAACTTGCTGTCAGGTTTCTGTGGAGGGTGGCAGTCGGGAATCCCTTTCTAAGCAGGCACATCCTCGGTACGCCCTCGGCAGTCTGGAGTAATTAGGACCCCCGGATACTCGCTGAGGTATTTAGGGGTCCTAATTGAAGACCCCTGGGTTGGGCTCTGAGGGGAGTGTCCCAGCAGATCGCCTGCGTGAAATCCCCTCTGCTGCTTCTGCTAATGATTCCTGCAGTATGAGAGAGAGAGTGTGTGTGTGTGGGTGCGCGTGCGTCTGTGTGGGTGCGTGTGTGCGCGTGTGTGTGTGGGTGCGCGCGTGTGTGTGTGCGCGTGTGTGTGTGCGTGTGTGTATGTATATGTAAACTTACTAGTTTTAGTTACTTTTCTAAAACTAGTACATTTTAATCTCTCTCTCTCTCCCTCTCTCTCTCTCTCCCTCTCTCTCTCTCTCTCTCCCTCTCTCTCTTTCTCTCCCCCCCCTCTTTCTCTCTCTCCCTCTCCCCCCCCTCTTTCCCTCTCTCCCACTCCCTCTCTCCCTCTCTCTCTCCCCCTCTCTCTCTCCCTCTCCCTCCCTCCCTCTCTCTCTCTCTCTCTCTCTCTCTCTCTCTCTCTCTGCATCACACACACACACACACACACTTTCTGCACACATACTGCAAACTCAGGTGTTGTCGCCCCTCAGGTTGAACGCACGATATTGAACGAGGTTTCTTCACCGATAACGTCTTTTCATTCAAGTCTAGTCTCCCAGACGCTGCTTTGGTTTATTCATGAGGGTTTGCAGTGGCTTCTGGGTAATCCGTGGAGCTGTTTGAGCAGCATGTGTGCGTACATGCGTCCCCGGGGCTGGACCGATCGTCCCTGCTTCCGCCCTTTAGTGTCTATATGTACCGACTTAGCAAAAGGTCACTGCTTGCGTAATGCCTCGTAGCGGTCCTGATATCGATCGGCCCGCATCTGTAAAACATCCGGACGCTTCTCGCCGGGTTTTTAAGACCCTTCCTCTCTTCATCTCTGCTGCTTTCTCTCCGCTTTCTGATGCGAGAAGTACTCAGGTCTCTACCTACAGTTCAGTAACAATACTTCATTCTGTGACAAGTCAGAGTCCTGCTTTCAAAATCTTGAAAGTCGGAAAGGATTGGCTTCAAAGTGCAGTCAAAGTACCAACGCTCAAACCACTCGTTATGCATACTAGCCGAATAATCAGAGGATATCATGGTCGTGTGCAAGTAACTGAAAACGGTGCTTAAGGACAGTGTGTGAGTCCGTCTCCTTGATGGCATGCTACTGAGTCAGAGCCTCGTTGCAAAGCGTGAAGAAAGCCAGTTGCTATATTCAACATGTGGATGCCTGGACGCTGTTGGAGTCTCATCGATATGTTGGTTGTGTATATCACGAGCCCGAAGGAATGCAGTGGTTGGGAAAGGATACTAAACATCTGTGGTTCCCCGATGTCCCACGAGCTGAACAAGGAAGGTCAGGTAGTGGAGTCCAAAGTACTGCAATGATGTGAAAGTGGAACAATGGAAGTACTCAGGATATAGGAGTAGAAGTACGTCAGCATCGTACTTCAAAGTCAACGGTATAGTCGATCTTTCAGTTGGTGTGTGCAGACGGATCGGAATGGTTCCCACGACCCTGAATAACACACAGACACACACCGTGGGTTATTACGTCACAGCTCGGCTGCATCCCGCTGGGCAGCGCACGACGTCTGAACGCTCTCACGCTGATACGAAAGAACGTAACATTAATTCATCAAACAACTTACAACAATGTATTATTACTAACCGCAAGAATCAAAAGACACAACGACACATGCAGTCGAGGAGTAATCAGAAGGCTCCCTCTCTCTCTCCCCCCCCTCTCCCTCTCTCTCTCTCTCTCTCTCTCTCTCCTCTCTCTCTCTCTCTCTCTCTCTCTCTCTCTCTCCTCTCTCTCTCTCTCTCTCTCTCTCTCTCTCTCTCTCTCTCTCTCTCTCCTCTCTCTCTCCTCTCTCTCTCTCTCTCTCTCTCTCTCTCTCCTCTCTCTCTCTCTCTCTCTCTCTCTCTCTCTCTCTCTCTCTCTCTCTCTCTCCTCTCTCTCTCTCTCCTCTCCTCTCTCTCTCTCTCTCTCTCGCTGCAGAGAAACCAAACAGGAAAGCCCGCCTGATCTCGGGTCCAAAATCCCTTTCTAAGCAGGCACATCCTCGGTACGCCCTCGGCAGTCTGGAGTAATTAGGACCTGCAGTATGAGAGAGAGAGAGAGAGAGAGAGAGTGTGTGTGTGTGTGTGTGTGTGTGTGTGTGTGTGTGTGTGTGTGTGTGTGGTTGTGTAACACGCACTTCCACAGGACTCCCGTAGGTGTCTCCTCTCTCTGGCGGGGGAGCCGTGCCAAGACGGGGGAGGGGGAGGAGGGGGGAGTTTGGGAATGCATCCAGAGCTTTCTCTTTCTCCCTTTCTGCTCACACTGATTTGAAGCGGGATATCACGACTAAACATTTATTTATTTTTAAAGGGAGAGAAAGGGGGAGGGAGAGGGGGGGGGACACCTGGCTGGGAAAGGTGTGTGTGAAATGGTTTCTTTACACACACACACACACTATCTGTATGTTCCTTCTGTTTCGCTCTGCTCTCACCATTCGTCAAATAATGGAAGCAAACACTTAATCAGCAGAAAATGTCTCCTGCCCTCACCCCTCCTCCTCCTCCTCCTCCTCCTCCTTCTCCCCCTCCCCCTCCCCCTCCTCCTCCTCCTCCCCCTCCTCCTCCTCCTCCCGAAGCTGCAGCCGACTGCCGGATGGAAGTGTGTGGGACGTCGTAGCGCGTTCGCATCTGTCGGCCTCCGTGCGTTAGCTTCAACGGGGCGAAACTCTTTAAGCGCTTCGGAACCAGTGCATGCTGGGTCAGAAGATCTGTGGACTTTCTCCGGCCCTGATATCGATGGACATGCAGGACACACAACGTATGGTTTTGTATGTGTGGCTAATCGATTCGTAGCCCATACGAAGCTTTGCTGAAGACCAATTAGGATACGTTTCCCCTAGCTTTTATTCTTCCCTTTTTAAGACACGAAAAACCTTGTGAAATAAAACCTAACGAGGCAGCCAACACGAGAGCTCACAGCTACCGTCCAACACTCTGAGCACCAACTGTGTGTGTGTGTGTGTGTGTGTGTGTGTGTGGGTGTGTGTGTGTGTGTGTGTGTGGGTGTCTGGCTTTGTTATTGTGCTCACACGTCTTTGTTACATTCAGATTCTGATGCTTGTTAGCAGAGACGTAGCGCTGAGCCTTTGCTCTTGGCTCCTGCAGAAGGACGCGAGTGTTTGTCTTATCAGAATCCAAGAATCCGCCTCAGTATTTACCGGGAAAACAAACCGTGATGTTTTCCTTTGGTGGTAAAATCCGACTAACATCTGCTTCACACTCGCCGAACACGCTCACGGGCCAGAGGTGGGTTTGAAGAAAGTGAATGTTCTCTCCGAGCAATGTGTTGAAGTCCATCCAAACACTGACTGATGGATCGCCGTGTGTGTGTGTGTGTGTGTGTGTGTGTGTGTGTGTGTGTGTGTGTGTGTGTGTGTGTGTGTATAGTTTCAGCGATTCAGTCAACGCCAGTTATTGATGAATACCAGGATGAGAGAAGGAGGGGAGAGGAAGGTGTGAGGAGACGACTCGCTATGAGGTCTGTTCGTAATGAGGAGCTTTGTGTAAGCTGTTAAACTGCAACAGCCTCAAAGCTTCGTCTCTCGTCTCTACATCGGAGCCTATGGACGGATCATTAAGATGCACTCCTCCACACCTGGTGGCTCTCCTTCCTTCAGTTCAGGGTTTCATTCAGCCCGGATACAACACTTTGAAAATACTGCGGTTTTCCCCTGTAGTGTTTCATATAGGTTTTAGTGTCACTGGTCTGCACAGACTGACGTCTCCAGAAACCTTCTATTGGCTCCAACACATTGTACATGAAAGGCTAAGGACTCTTTAAAGTAGAGACACTGCATGCTGATATACACCTGAACATCAGCAGGAGAGGACTCTTTAAAGTAGAGACACTACATACTGATATACACCTGATCATCAGCAGGAGAGGACTGTTTAAAGTAGAGACACTACATACTGATATACACCTGAACATCAGCAGGAGAGGACTCTTTAAAGTAGAGACACTACATACTGATATACACCTGAACATCAGCAGGAGAGGACTCTTTAAAGTAGAGACACTACATACTGATATACACCTGAAAATCAGCAGGAGAGGACTCTTTAAAGTAGAGACACTACATACTGATATACACCTGAACATCAGCAGGAGAGGACTCTTTAAAGTAGAGACACTACATACTGATATACACCTGAACATCAGCAGGAGAGGACTCTTTAAAGTAGAGACACTACATACTGATATACACTTGAACATCAGCAGGAGAGGACTCTTTAAAGTAGAGACACTACATACTGATACACACCTGAACATCAGCAGGAGAGGACTCTTTAAAGTAGAGACACTACATACTGATACACACCTGAACATCAGCAGGAGAGGACTCTTTAAAGTAGAGACACTACATACTGATATACACCTGAACATCAGCAGGAGAGGACTCTTTAAAGTAGAGACACTACATACATCAGCAGGAGAGGACTCTTTAAAGTAGAGACACTACACACTGATATACACCTGAACATCAGCAGGAGAGGACTCTTTAAAGTAGAGACACTACATACTGATATACACCTGAACATAAGCAGGAGAGGACTCTTTAAAGTAGAGACACTACATACTGATATACACCTGAACATCAGCAGGAGAGGACTCTTTAAAGTAGAGACACTACATACATCAGCAGGAGAGGACTCTTTAAAGTAGAGACACTACACACTGATATACACCTGAACATCAGCAGGAGAGGACTCTTTAAAGTAGAGACACTACATACTGATATACACCTGAACATCAGCAGGAGAGGACTCTTTAAAGTAGGGACACTGGTGCATTTAGCTTCTTGTTGCAAAGCTGTTTTTCAAATGGAGATACCCTATATCGACATTGGTTGCCTCAATCATTTGATGTCATGGCTTGTGTTGGCTGTTTACCCTGATGTGCTTTCCCCTTTGTGCAGCTTCGCCTCACTTAGCGTGACTTAACTTATCTTAAACGTCAGTGGAGAGAACTCACGGGCACCTGAAACCTCGTCAGACATAGAGCAGTCAAACTGTCACACGTTGTAAGTGCTCCTCCTCATAGAAATCTCACGTAACAGAAATCGATCAGAGGTTTAAATATAGGTCTTCCGGTGCCAAACGCACTGCATGTGGTCCATTCAGCTTTCACTGTGGACGTATTGATTTTCAACACTCAACACTCAACACTCAACATTGGAAACAATTCATTGAAAGTCTAGTGTCCACTGGTACTCTGCTTTAAAGTACACACGTTTAAAAGCTTTTTTTATTGTGGTTACACACAACTAACGATTCAAAGCCTAGTATGGATTTCTCACTGCACCTTTAACACAGATTAAAGTGATGGAAACATACAGTCTATATATGTTTACACTGCCTGTAAACAGTTACATTCTTTGTTAAAATGCTGCAAATATGCACAGACCGGCCTGGCAAAATGGTGCAAAATGGTTATTGTATGTTCATTTGTTTTACCCATTATAGCTAACCTAGTTTAAAACACAAACAGGAAATGGACTGCGGATCATTTTTTTTACTTGTATTGGTTATTGGAGAAGAAGGATTTGTAATAGAGGCAAACCTTTGTTCTATATCACCAGTTGGAGGACCTGTAGTATCTTACCATTAACATCCTGCTGGACTCCTATAACAACCGTCCATTTACGTATGGCTTTCATAACGTGGAACGTGCAGGAAATGTTATGTTAAGCTGGGATTGTGCAGCTTAAGTGGAATGAATTAGTAATTAAAATCAGTGTTTGTGTTAAAAAGAGAAAGTAGGGGCTGCAGGACGCATATGGTGATGGAGTCATTGCTTTAATGACTTTCACATGAGTTAGTGGTATCGTCTACAGGTAATTCCACCGTTGCCATATTTATTTTAGTTGGCGATTGTCAGTGGCCATATTTTGAGTTTCATGAGTAATCACCGTTTAAGAAAATGGAAGGACTGAGTACCACAGACAGGAAACCACATACAAAAACACCATGGAGCTCCAGATACGAGCACACAAGTGACTAAAGACTATTTCATGTACTCTTACGCCGTTCAGATCTCAAGGAATACGGGTTTCGAACTTTGAAAAGTCGAAGCAAACCCATCCAAAGTAAAATGATATCTGTGTTTTTATTCACCACGGAGCTCTGTAGGCCTACCTCAAATAGCTGTTTCTGGTAAAGCCATCACACGTTCTCTGATTACCTGGTTTGTCAGAGTAACCCGGTTACCTAATAGCATGCAAATGTACTGTGTGTGTGTGTGTGTGTGTGTGTGTGTTGGCAGTGGAGGCCTTGCTAACCTGACACACACTCTGTGAGACACAGACCTCAGTGATTTAGGGGTAAACCACAGACTCTACTGTAGACGGCCAGACAGGAAACACTCTTACCGTCTCTCCGTGTGGAGCTGCATAAATAATAGTTTTTAAAAATTCAAAGGACTCAAAAGCTTTGTCTTTCAGCTATAGCGTAGTTCGGCAAAGGACATCTGAAGTCCAAGGTTCCACCAACATGTAAAACTACCTAGAGATAGTCAAATATAGTGTTTTAAATCAGTTTCGTGATCACATTTACATTCAAACATTGATTTATTTATGCCAGCTTTTTCCGTTTTTGTATATGACCCATAAATCAGTCTCTCCTGTGTTTTGTGTGTGTGTTTCACTCTCTAATTACTTTTACACACTTGTACTTTGTAATGTCTGTTGTCGGACTGTGTTGTGCTCTTCCAAATCCTGCAAAGACCACAAGAGAATGGAATAAAAAGAAGTCTGATAACAGAAGCTAACAAAACTGAAAAGGAGGTATTGAGGATTTTGCAGATGGCTTTAGCGGCCCTTTCTACAGTGTATCTTTGTGTTTGTGTGTGTGTGTGTGGGTGTGTGTGTGTGTGTGTGTGTCTTTGCCTCCAGCTTCACTCTCATCTCCCACCATGTCGTTGGAGATGTTTGTCTCCAGACAGAACATTTGTCACTGACTTTCATCAATTATTTGTTCAGGGAGAACAATTAGCACGCATAAACCCCAGCAGTTAATTAGCGCTACTCCAGAAAAGGGCTTGTCGTGATTAAGACGTCTGACAAGACACATCTGTTATCTGCACTTAATTATCTGGAACAGCACACTGGTTAGAAGGCTGGTTGGCTTTCTGGTTGGATGGTTTAATGGTTGGATAGCTTTCTGGTTGGATGGCTTTCTGGTTGGATGGTTTAATGGTTGGATGGTTAATGGTTGGATGGTTTAATGGTTGGATGGCTTTCTGGTTGGATGGTTTAATGGTTGGATGGTTAATGGTTGGATGGTTTAATGGTTGGATGGCTTTCTGGTTGGATGGTTTAATGGTTGGATGGTTAATGGTTGGATGGTTTAATGGTTGGATGGTTAATGGTTGGATGGTTTAATGGTTGGATGGTTAATGGTTGGATGGTTTAATGGTTGGATGGCTTTCTGGTTGGATGGTTTAATGGTTGGATGGCTTTCTGGTTGGATGGTTTAATGACTGGATGGCTTTCTGGTTGGATGGTTTAATGACTGGTTGGCTTTCTGGTTGGATGGTTTAATGGTTGGATGGCTTTCTGGTTGGATGGTTTAATGGTTGGATGGTTTAATGGTTGGATGGCTTTCTGGTTGGATGGTTTAATGGTTGGATGGTTAATGGTTGGATGGTTTAATGGTTGGATGGTTAATGGTTGGATGGTTTAATGGTTGGATGGTTAATGGTTGGATGGTTTAATGGTTGGATGGCTTTCTGGTTGGATGGTTTAATGGTTGGATGGCTTTCTGGTTGGATGGTTTAATGACTGGATGGCTTTCTGGTTGGATGGTTTAATGACTGGTTGGCTTTCTGGTTGGATGGTTTAATGGTTGGATGGCTTTCTGGTTGGATGGTTTAATGGTTGGATGGCTTTCTGGTTGGATGGTTTAATGACTGGATGTCTTTCTGGTTGGATGGTTTAATGGTTGGATGGCTTTCTGGTTGGATGGTTTAATGGCTGGATGGATTTCTGGTTGGATGGTTGGATGGCTTTCTGGTTGGATGGTTTAATAGCTGGATGGCTTTATAATTGGATGGTTTAATGGCTGGATGGCTTTCTGGTTGGATGGTTTAATGGCTTTCTGGTTGGATGGCTTTCTGATTGGATGGTTTAATGGCTTTCTGGTTGGATGGCTTTCTGGTTGGATGGTTTAATGGCTTTCTGGTTGGATGGCTTTCTGATTGGATGGTTTAATGGCTGGATGGCTTTCTGGTTGGATGGTTTAATGGCTTTCTGGTTGGATGGTTTAATGGTTGGATGGCTTTCTGGTTGGATGGTTTAATGGTTGGATGGCTTTCTGGTTGGATGGTTTAATGACTGGATGTCTTTCTGGTTGGATGGTTTAATGGTTGGATGGCTTTCTGGTTGGATGGTTTAATGGCTGGATGGATTTCTGGTTGGATGGTTGGATGGCTTTCTGGTTGGATGGTTTAATAGCTGGATGGCTTTATAATTGGATGGTTTAATGGTTGGATGGCTTTCTGGTTGGATGGTTTAATGGCTGGATGGATTTCTGGTTGGATGGTTGGATGGCTTTCTGGTTGGATGGTTTAATAGCTGGATGGCTTTATAATTGGATGGTTTAATGGCTGGATGGCTTTCTGGTTGGATGGTTTAATGGCTTTCTGGTTGGATGGCTTTCTGATTGGATGGTTTAATGGCTTTCTGGTTGGATGGCTGGATGGCTTTCTGGTTGGATGGTTTAATGGCTTTCTGGTTGGATGGCTTTCTGGTTGGATGGTTTAATGGCTTTCTGGTTGGATGGCTTTCTGATTGGATGGTTTAATGGCTGGATGGCTTTCTGGTTGGATGGTTTAATGGCTTTCTGGTTGGATGGTTTAATGGTTGGATGGCTTTCTGGTTGGATGGTTTAATGGTTGGATGGCTTTCTAATTGGATGGTTTAATGGTTGGATGGTTTTTTGGTTGGATGGTTTAATGGTTGGATGGCTTTCTAATTGGATGGTTTAATGGTTGGATGGCTTTATAATTGGATGGTTTAATGGCTTTCTGGTTGGATGGTTTAATCGCTGGATGGCTTTCTGGTTGGATGGTTTAATGGGTGGATGGCTTTCTGGTCGGATGGTTTAATGGTTGGATGGTTAGATTGTTTAATGGTTGGATGGTTTAATATTTGCCTGTTTAGATAAATTGTTGGTTTGATGGTGGACTGGTTAGAAGATATGTAGGTTTACTGGTTAAATGGTTTGATTATTGACTGGTTTAATGGTTGGATGGTTAGATTGTTTAATGGTTGGATGGTTAGATTGTTTAATGGTTGGATGGTTTAATCTTTGCCTGTTTAGATAAATGGTTGGTTGGATGGTGGACTGGTTATAAGATATGTAGATGTACTGGTTATATGGTATTGACTGGTTTGATGGTCGGATGATTGGCTGGTTAGATGGTTTAACCAGTTGAACCCAAGCCTGTTTTTCTGGCCTCAGACTCAAAACAATTTACTGTACCTTCACTTCTAACACAGTAATAATCTTTTTTTCTCAAAGCAATGGTAAACCTGTGAGTTGGATGTAGAAAAGTCAGAATCAGTATAGAATTTTTTAATTTTAAAGTAAATTCAGATTGAACACAGTAAAACAAATGTAAATTATAGTGTCCGTCCAAAAAAAACATTACTTATGGATAAATGGCTGGTTGGATGGTGGATTGGTTTGTAGCTTGTTGGCTTTAGTGGTTAGATGGTTTGATTATTGACTGGTTTGATGATTGGATGGTTGCATAGTTTGATCATTGACTGGTTGGATGAGGTTCAAGGTTAGACAAACACACACCAAAAAATGGTTCGTGGATCCTTAGGTTTAGTTGTTGGATGGTTTCACCATTGACTGGTTAGATGGTTGGATGCTTGAATAGTTTGATCATTGAGTGGTTGGATAGTGGACTGGTTAGCAGATTGGTAGGTTGACTGGTCGGATGGTTTGGTGGTTGACTGGTTTGATAGTTGACTGCTTGTTCAGGTTTGTAAATCAGCAGTCGGATCGTGGACTGGTTAGCTGATTGGTAGGCTGACTGGTTGACTGGTTGGATAGTTGACTGTATGGTTACATGGTTTAATGGCTAGTTGGATGATGGAATGGTTCATTGGATGGGTGGTTGCATGCTGAACTAGTAGTATTGAACAGTAGCTGTGTAGGTTGACTGGTTGGATGGTTTGTTTGACTTGTTTGATGGTTTGATTATTGACTGGTTTCATGGTAGCCTGTATGGTTAGATATGTACATGGTTGGTGGTTGCTGGAATGGTTAGGTGGTAGTTTGACTGGTTTGGTATTTGATTGGTTGGTGTTGTTGATGGCTGTTCTTATATAGTTGTTTGTCTAGTTTAAGGGTCAGGTGGTAGTAGTTAGGTTGTTTCTTGATTGATTGGTAGATATGTGGGGTGACGGGTTGGGTATTTGGTAATCCTTTGCTGGTATGATTGGTTGAATGAATGGTCGATCGGTGTGTTGAATAGTTGGGAAATGCATTGGTTAATTGGTTCACTGGTTAGAAAACGTTCTCTTCACCGGTAAAATGGTTAGGCTTTAAACTGATTTAGTGATACGTTACTTGGTTTGCTTTACACAAGAGTTTCAATATTTAATAATCTCTTCCTCATATAATATATATAAAGTTGGAAAGTTACAATTTACAGCTCAAATCACTAAAATAACACTATTACTAATACTACCCTAAAACAAAACATATCTGAATTTCTAAAAGATCAATCTTGTCGATTTTGAAAAGGCTAATCACCTGCTTACACGACACACTATTTGTGTTAGAAATAAGTACCCAGATCTGCTGGAAACGATGTATTTAATCATACAAAAGGACATATGAACACCCCACAGTCATAACACACACACAGTGTATCTCAAGGAATGGATGACCTTTCCAAACATTTTTAATTTTTCTCTCTTCCAACATTTTGTTCTTCCTCCTCGGCCCCCCTCTCTTTGGGCCGTTCCGTGAGATGGCTGTAAGTTTATGTAGGACTCGGTCCAGGATTTTCCTACCAGCTTTTTCTCATTAGGGTATTGTAGAAGACTTTATCTTGGCTGCACAGAGTGGCAACAGAAGGGGGTGGGGGCGTAGAAGAAGAAGAAGAAGAAGAAGAAGAAGAAGAAGAAGAAGAAGAAGAAGAAGAAGAAGAAGAAGAAGAAGAAGAAGAAGAAGAAGAAGAAGAAGAAGAAGAAGAAGAAGAAGAAGAAGAAGAAGAAGAAGAAGAAGAAGAAGAAGAAGAAGAAGAAGAAGAAGAAGAAGAAGAACTTAAGCGATACTGAACTCTTACTGTGACAGCTAATATCATAAGGCACCTGAACAAGTTATCTATAATAACTCTCTCATCTGTTCTACGTCGACGGCAATACCTCAGTTCTATCTGCCGACCAACTTCACCTCATATGGAAGAGAAAATACTATTTTTGTTCTACAGAAACCAATTAACTTACCATTAAATCAGTTAAAGGGACTATACCATTCAACCAGTCAAGTGACAGTTGTCCAACGCGTCAACCAACCCAGAAACCAGTTTGACAATCAACCGAATAAAGACACAACTATTCAACACACCAATCCACCGTCCAATCAGAAAACCACACAGCAAACGGCCAAACCCATCGCCCCACAACTATACCAATCAATCAAGAAAACGTCTTCTACTCTTTTCCTATCTTGTCCGACTTTTTCCACGTGACACATCCCAGCTCCACCCGACAGTATGTCTGACTCTGTTTTAGCCCCTGTTTCTAAATAGGGACCGAGGTGGCATTGACACACACCAGATCTCACCTTATCTCACACACACTCACACACACTTCTGGGAATTCCTATGCCCTCCAAGATAGCATTACCAACCAGATTAGTCGCTATCCTGGGAAGCTTTTCTCTTGTGATGTAAAAAGTGCTGTGATAACGCGTGAGCTCCGTTATGCTCATCCGAGTATTCGACTTATAGGTGTTTTAGTCGCAAAAAAATCAATCTTCCTTTGACCGCATCGTAGCTATATTCAACACTAAGACTAGCTAGTATTTACAATTAAGTAAGCTTTACATGTCTTCCAAGAGACCAACAACCAACTTGTGGAGCTAACATGATCTGTTAGTCTTTGTCTTAGATAAAGCACCCACTGTTTTATTCCTTTAAAAGTATATCTGCCTCACTTTCAACGTAATGTGCAAGTACTTTTTAAGGCATAGGCATAAAGATCGTCTGTAAAAAATACTATTAGAATATGAAGACCTTTTTAATACAACTTCTGAAGGTACCTTATGATAAGTTATGAAACTGCTATGCTAATCCAAGTATTTGACAATGAAGTAGGGATGCCAGCGATTATTCGATTATTCGATTATTCGAATATTCGCTACAGTCTCCATCATCGAATATTATTTTTAAAAATCGATTTTATTTATATATTTTTTTTTATTATTTATGTATTTTTGTTTTTTTTCTGGCTTAGTTTCAACCAAAATATATATAAATATATATATCTGCTAATAATAGTAATAGTATTAATAATTGTAAATGGCCATTGGTCACACCACCTGTTTGTTTTACTGTAAACTTGGAGGAAGCCTGCGTGCAGAGCAGACTGCTGCTGCAGCACGCTACACACCGACCCCGCCCCCACCCCCCTCTCCCTCACACAGACCCCACCCCCCCTCTCCCTCACACAGACCACGCCCCCGCCCCCCCTCTCCCTCACACAGACCCCGCCCCCCTCACACGTGCGACTAAAGATGAACAAAGCGGCAGGTAAATAATAACCTAATCGATTATTATTCGCCAGGGCTGCCGAATAATCAATTTTGATCATGGTAAGTTTCTGGCAACCCTACAATGTAGGCAGCGAACAGATGTTTTAGTCACAGATAATCAAGGCCATTCTTCAGTTACCTTAACCTCGGTATATTAAACACTAAAACGAGCTAATATTTAAACATTATAGGCTTCCCGCAACAACCAACTCAAGCTGGACATGCTTTACGCCACGTCTGTCTTAGATAAAGTACCCTCTGTTTCATTCCTTTTAAAAAGTATATCTGCCTCACTACATATTATTTATGACGTACTTGTCAAGGGATATGCGATCGTCCCTAAAAACACTATAAGAATATGCAGACCTTTTTAATACGACTTCTGAAGATATGTACCTTTCTAAAAACACCAATAATGCAGATTGTGATCATGCTAATCGCTTGCTTCCAGGGAATACTCCGTAATAAAACCAAGACACACTTCTCAGGGGACGAGCGTAAAGACGGTCCAATCAGTCCTCGTCCCATAAGCCCTGGGTAATTGCCAGTATTGTCAATAATTCACGCTCATGCAGACGAACAGGATTACGACTTCTTCTGCTTCTTTCCACCTCCCCCTCCTCCTCCCTATCCCCTCTGTCAGGTCATCAGGACACTGATCAGGACTGCAGACTCTGGTGAAGGAAGCGAGAAAGAAATAGAAAAAATGGAGAGAGAGATGTCTTATTATAGATAACAAATGAGGGATATAAATACCTCTGGGGGCGGCGGCTTATATAAGAGTCATGATATGTCCGTAGGATTCTCACGAAGGAGGTCCTGTGTCTGCAAGTGTCCATAGTATTCATTTAAAGCTTCCAGAGGTGTAAAGTAGCTAAGTACATTTACGTATTTCGATTTCACTTCTACCCCACTACAGTTCAGAGGTACATGGTGTACTTTTCCTCCACTACATATATAATCAAGTGTTGAATCAGACTTTAGTTCCACCTGGAGTAAATTCACCAGCTACCCTGCAGTCTACAAAGTACTTCAGACTAGCTGCTCCTCCACCAGCTACCCTGCAGTCTACAAAGTACTTCAGACTAGCTGCACCTCACCAGCTACCCTGCAGTCTACAAAGTACTTCAGACTAGCTGCACCTCCACCAGCTACCCTGCAGTCTACAAAGTACTTCAGACTAGCTGCACCTCCACCAGCTACCCTGCAGTCTACAAAGTATTCAGACTAGCTGCACCTCCACCAGCTACCCTGCAGTCTACAAAGTACTTCAGACTAGCTGCACCTCCACCAGCTACCCTGCAGTCTACAAAGTACTTCAGACTAGCTGCACCTCCACCAGCTACCCTGCAGTCTACAAAGTACTTCAGACTAGCTGCACCTCCACCAGCTACCCTGCAGTCTACAAAGTACTTCAGACTAGCTGCTCCTCCACCAGCTACCCTGCAGTCTACAAAGTACTTCAGACTAGCTGCACCTTCACCAGCTACCCTGCAGTCTACAAAGTACTTCAGACTAGCTGCACCTCCACCAGCTACCCTGCAGTCTACAAAGTACTTCAGACTAGCTGCACCTTCACCAGCTACCCTGCAGTCTACAAAGTACTTCAGACTAGCTGCACCTTCACCAGCTACCCTGCAGTCTACAAAGTACTTCAGACTAGCTGCACCTCCACCAGCTACCCTGCAGTCTACAAAGTACTTCAGACTAGCTGCACCTCCACCAGCTACCCTGCAGTCTACAAAGTACTTCAGACTAGCTGCACCTTCACCAGCTACCCTGCAGTCTACAAAGTACTTCAGACTAGCTGCACCTCCACCAGCTACCCTGCAGTCTACAAAGTACTTCAGACTAGCTGCACCTCCACCAGCTACCCTGCAGTCTACAAAGTACTTCAGACTAGCTGCACCTCCACCAGCTACCCTGCAGTCTACAAAGTACTTCAGACTAGCTGCACCTCCACCAGCTACCCTGCAGTCTACAAAGTACTTCAGACTAGCTGCACCTCCACCAGCTACCCTGCAGTCTACAAAGTACTTCAGACTAGCTGCACCTCCACCAGCTACCCTGCAGTCTACAAAGTACTTCAGACTAGCTGCACCTCCACCAGCTACCCTGCAGTCTACAAAGTACTTCAGACTAGCTGCACCTTCACCAGCTACCCTGCAGTCTACAAAGTACTTCAGACTAGCTGCTCCTTCACCAGCTCTGAGAACACTTTCATGATCAATCTTTATAAAACACATCATATATATTATTCTGAAATGGACCAATCTGCACAACGATACTTTCACTGTCTTTACTATATTTAGATGAGCATACTTTCTACTTTCACTTGAGGAACATTTTGAATACAGGACTTTTACTGTAAACAGAGTATTCCTACACTCTGGTACTTCTACTTTTACTCAAGTACAAGAACTGATTACTTCTACTTTTACTCAAGTACACAATCTGAGTACTTCTACTTGAACTCAAGCACAAGATCTGAGTAATTCTACTTTTTCTCAAGTACAAGATCTGAGTACTTCTACTTTTACTCAAGTACACAATCTGAGTACTTCTACTTTAACTCAAGCACAAGATCTGAGTACTTCTACTTTCACTCAAGTACTAGATCTGAGTACTTCTACTTTTACTCAAGAACAAGATCTGAGTAATTCTACTTTTTCTCAAGTACTAGATCTGAGTACTTCTACTTTCACTCAAGTACTAGATCTAGGTACTTCTTCAACCTTACCGATATGTCTCCCTCCACCTTCAGCCTTAACACATAGCCCTTTGATGTCAATGCAGTACATACAGTATATCGACACGGGGAGATTACACCTCAGCTGATTGGATGTCATCACTCAGTTGATCTGTTTCCCCGCGAGGCCGAACATGTGCAGCAGTTAATGCTGCAGAGGCTGAGTGAAAGCTAATGAACTTTACCAGCTATGTGTGCACACAGTGGGCTGACCACCTGTGTGTGTGTGTGTGTGTGTGTGTGTGTGTGTGTGGTGTGTGTGTGTGTGTGTGTGTGGTGTCTAATCCCCCTGTGGTATGTGTAATTAGGAAATGGCCCACAGAAGGAAGGATGCACTGGTTTTAAGGCATGGCCATGCATTGGTGTGTGTGTGTGTGTGTGATCGTCCGTGCGTGTTGTGTACGAGTGAGTGTTCGGTCATTGCAATTGACCGTTCACTAAACCTCTCGCTAATCTTAGTTTAGCAGCTGTGAGTAGCCACGTTATGCCACTTGAAGTATTAGGGATTAAACTGTGTGTTCATTAGCATTTCATAGCTTAGCATTACTTCCAAGACCTATAGATGTTTATAACAACTTATTTTGTGGGGTTACAAGTTATAGTACAACATAGCTCATCATCATGTATCATGTGTTGGAGCACGATCCAATAGAAGCGTGAGTGTTACCAAGCGATGGCACTGCGTTCAGGATTGTAGGAGATCCGAGTTTAGCCCAGGATTTTGTCAAACTCAATTTCATCGTGGGCCACATCAGCATTATGGCTGCACTCAAAGGGCCGGCTGCACCTTTAAGACTATATACAATATATAAATATTTAGGAGATAAAATAATGTATTATATTACATCATTGCCTCTGCATTGGATTATTATCGGATAGGGTAATAATAACTTCATAATTACGTCTGAAAGCAGAAGTCTAGAGCAAATAATTGCAAGTCTCTTCAGTGAGCATGTCACAAAATGATTTAAAAAGAAGTGACATTTTGAAATAAAAAGTAACTTTGAAAAAAAAATCTAATTCTGAGAAAAAAAGGCATATTTTGAAGAAAAAAGTCAAATTTGAGATGCATTGTGGGACATGTAGTTCATGGGCAACATGCTTCTGTAAAGTAGCATGTAACCATATAATAAATATATTATTCTTTGCATGCTCTTGTGGGACCAAATGAAATGAAGTCGTGGGCCGCATTTGGCCCCCGGGCCTTGAGTTTGACACCCCTGATCTACATGCACACAAACCCATAACACACACTAGAGGACAGGGAAACCCCCAAAAAGCACAATAGGGCCTCTTTAAATATCCAGCCTTAGACCAACAACCAACTGATTGAGCTAGCATTAGCCTAATTAGCTTGTGACTTTGACGACAGGGAGACCCAGAGGACTGGCACGCAAAGCGATAGACGTTTCATATATGGCATACAGGGTTAAGTGTGTGAGTGTAATTTATAATTGCCACATAAAGGTTGGCTGTTGGCTTTCTGTGCAGCTAATGTATGAGAGAGAGAGTTTGTGTGTGTGTGTGCGCGCGCGCGTGTGTGTTGTCTGTGTACTTACTTCTGTCATCGCGTAATTACTCCGCTTCACTTCAGTGCACTTTCACTGTGATCCATTTTTCCCGTAAACTGACATGACAATACACTCGCCTGCCAACACACACACACACACACACACACACACACACACACACACACACACACACACACACACACTCTCTCCCCTCGGCGCTTGGCCCAAATCACTGTGACATTTACAGTTTCGCAGCCATTAGAGCTTAATGTCCCGGGGCTGTTTGATAGTGGCTGCTCCAGAATCAGATCCTCATCCTTCTGAGGAAGCGTCCTCGTTAGCCACACCTGCTCTGGGATCAGCTGAGCAGGGGGAAGTGGACCAGGTCCCAGGAGGTTCACCTGATCGAGAGGAGGTCACAGCAGGGTCAGGTGGAACAGGTGTAATCTGTCAGAGAGAAGAGGACAGGTCAGAGAGCTAGCGTTAGCGTTAGCACCCGCTGATGAAAGCATCCCTCTGAAGCAGCTGTTGGATCACAACAAACCTTCCTTTTGGATTCAACGTGTCTCTTTTTTATATCACGCCCCTTGTAGCACTTTGGGATTACTTTTAGCTATGAAAGGTGTTTTACAAATACAAAGTATTATTCTAATTTAACGTGAGCATCGGAGAAAAGGGGATATACTATGATGTCATTATGAGGACATATTTTATGTTTTTTTTATTTTAAGAGTTTGGATATTCACGGTTAGCTAATTCCAGTGCCGGAATATAAACTAATCAAGTTACATTACTTTCATATTTAGATCATTACGTGGCGTCTATCCTTTTTTTAAAACATGTAATAAATGTCAAAATACATTGTTTTTCGTAACCCAGCCAACGCTCCAGTAGGTACACACTCTTGTCATACACACACACACACACACACACTCACACAGGAGGAGGAGGTGGATGATATTGTGGTGACGAAGAGACAATATTAATCAAGTCTCCCCCTGAACGTGGGCTGGTCGCTGCACCCTCGGGTGGAGAGGAGGCCTTTTCCTCTCAGAAAGGATATTGTCACATTGATGAGTGTGTGGGAGCCTCCGAAGGCAGTGCGATCTGTTTGCATGTTGGCATCATTTGTATCCATGGTTATTCTGCTGGGCTGCTGCTGGGCCGGATATACAGATATGTTTTTATTACTTTGTGTAACTTTTTTCATTACGTCTCTATTTATATATCAGTTATCAGTGCGATGTCTGGGGCAGAAATGCTAAGCAGAAGTCGTGTAGTGCCGAGAAAGTATTTTATAATGTTGAGACGGTTCGTTGGTTAAAACAGCTGATGAGGTTGGAACGTGTCCCGAACTCACGTTGGAAAAGCACATGTGTCAATAGTTTAACACTAAAAATATGTCAAATGCATGCGTTTCGTGTGAAAGAGGTCACTTGTCGTAATGTCTGGTATTATCATTCGTACATTTGAGCGTCAAACATTTAGCAGAAACATGACTTGGTTGATGTTTCACAGACGTCGACCACATTTACAGCAGAAACATTCACTGTGGATGAAAGCAGATTGCAAGCCGGAAACATGGAACACAGTGCGGGACATTTCAGTCACCGAAAAGCACAATAGGGCCTCTTTAAACAATAGGTTCATACTAGAGATGTCCCGATCCGATCACGTGATTTTGAAAAGATCGGAATCGGGAGAAAAAAAATCGGGGATCGGGATTATTATTTTGTTTTTATCAAATATTTTTTATTATTTTATTTAATGTTACAAAACAAAAATGACCATGTTCACATCTTAAAGTCGTCCTGAGGACTTAGTTTAGATTTAAAATGACTCGACATCATGTATGTGTTGCTTCTTCTGGGCTTGCTTTCAGACCTGCTTATTCCTCTCAGAGCAACAGAGTGGGCGCAGTGTCTGATAGCAGCAGCGAGCTAACGAGAGGCTACGTCCAGCTGGAGACTCGGGAGGCGGGACGGAGAACAGGTCAGGAGTTTGGAAGTATTATGAAATTGAAATCGAAGGCAGTGTAACGGAGCGTCCACACTACAGCTTCAAAATAGCTTGGAGCTGGGCGTGTCTGGAGCTTGGGGATTTTATTCGAGCAACGCGACCAACAACCAATCACGTGAATGTCCCGCCCCCGACATACAAAGCAAAAAACCCCGGGGATTTTATGGGAGCAATATATATATATATATATATATAAACTCCCCAAACAGGCGAAAACCTACCAGTTTCCCCCACTGCCTCTGCCACCTCCCTCCATGCTGGTTCCTCCGGTTTGTGTCCCGGTAGGTGAAGAGGGTCTGGTCATACACAAACCGGGTGATCGCTACGGCGATAGTTAGTTTCTCCTCCGACTTTTTTTGAAATATAGAAATGAACGGCGGGATATCTCTCCCAGCTTAGACGCGGTTTGATTGGCTACGGCTTGAGCTGTCAGATTTTCAGAAACGGGATTTGATTGGCTGGCGCTGGCTACTCCGGCGTCTCCGGCATTGTTCAACTTCTGACGGCGGAGACGGACCGCTCTGCTACCCACAATTCAGTTCGGTGAAAAAGCGAGGCAACGTGACGTCACCCCATTCAAAGGGCAGATTGACGCTGTCGACGCTGTAGTGTGGACGGGCCGTTACAGCCAGATGCAATGTTTGCAAGGCAGAGGTTCCGCGTGGTGGAAAGAACAGAGCTACGTTCAACACGACCAATCTAATACGCCACCTGAGAAACAAACAACAACAACAACACGGCGAGTACACAGCGGCCACTCGGGTAACGGCACTGAAGCAACCGACACTTTCAGAGGCTTTCAAAAGGAAAGAGAAACTGCCCCAGAACAGAGACAAGGCCAAACGATAACAGCCAAGACAGCTGAATTCATCGCGTTGGATGACCAGCCGTTATCCGTTACCTTTTCTTTCTCTTAACGCATTGCATAAAGATCGGATCGGGAAGAATCGGTATCGGCAGATTGTCAAAATCAAATGATCGGAATCGGATCGGGAGCATCTCCTTAATATTAATATTGATAAGCTTTAATGTCGGTGAAATTGTACAAATATAGACATTGAAATGTGTAGGCTACTGTTGCTATGGTAACACATCATTTCATCGTCGTTGGGGCTTAAATGCGTGCATCGAAACACACCAAATATTCACATGTTGCTACTTTACTTCAAAAGGTTTTCTGAGATTGTATTCCTTCTAAAAATTCCCCTTTTTTCTGCAAAACAAAAACCTATTTTCTCTCATCACAACACTCACTTCCTGCCTCGGCCCGTACTGTACATCCGTGTTTTACGAGATCTGTAATTTATTATGCTTTGATATAACTATAGGGTAACTGCATAGCAGAGCACGTGTGTGTGTGTGTGTGTGTGTGTGTGTGTGTGTGTGTGTGTGTGTTGCAATCACCGCTGTGTAACTGCATACAGTTTGCAGATGTAGACTGAGAGGGAAACCCTGTCTGGTCCCTGGAGAGGTGTGCGTGTGTGTGTGCGTGCGTGTGTGTGTGTGACGAGCTGGTTCTGTGTGGTTGTTTGTGCAGAATGTAATCCAGTGTTTACTCGTATTGATGCATTGCGTAGTTGCCCGTCTTTCCCAGTATGTGTTATTCTGCTTTTTGTGTTTTTCATTCTGTCTGTATCTGACACACACACACACCACACACACACACGCACACACACACACGCACAGGGGATCTCGTGGTTTCGGCGTCCCTCGTTAACATGCTCTGTTCAGGATTTCCTACAAGATGTGGCTACAAAACCAGTTCCAGACCCTCTTCCTCCTCCTCCTCCTCCTCCTCCTCCTCGTCTTCCTCTCTCTTTGTCTTTAGAGGAGAAGAAGTCTGCTTCTGATTTAAAGCGTCCTCCGCTGGGTCCTAACTCCCCCTCTTCGTTGTCGAGGCTTGCCGCCAAGTGCCTCTCAAAGAACCGTGCGTCTCGCAGGGAGCGCTGGATGTTCGCCTCGTGCTTCTTTTTCAACCTCATCTCGCTTTCATACGCGGCTCTTTGGAGGAAGACACGGACTGTTCCATGAGCAGGACTGGTGGCTATCAAAGTACACTGAATTAAACGTGCCATGATGTTGTGACAGTACATCTACCACACAGTCGATATGAGTGTGACTATATGTGTAGTAATATAATTAAATGCTTGTTAGTTGATAGTAAATCAGATATTACAGTAGATCTGTGCTACGTGTTGATTTACTGAAGTGTCCTTCTCTCCTGTATCTTTAAGGATGCAGGGAGTATTCTCCGAATGGACGGGTTAATGACAATAACAACAATATTTCAAATAATACAAAATAGGAAAACAATTAATAAATACACTTTTTAATCTCTCTTGCCATTTTTGATGTGGAAAGATCTGATACAATTCACCACAAAGTGACGGCTTGACAACAATGACGAATATAATAATAATACAAATAGAAATAGGGGAAAAATCAATAAAAAAATGTAAGAAAATACTGATATTAAAAGTTAAAATTGATCATAAACAAACACTTTAAATAAATACATTTACAGCCAGTTCGACACGTCCACAAATATCAATCAGTGTTTATTCATCGCCCAATATCACACATGCTACATTCGTCTCAGTGGACTTCACAGTGTGTACAGAATATCAGTATGACAATACGACACCCTCTGTCCTCAGACCCTCTGTCCTCAGACCCTCTGTCGTCAGACCCTCTGTCCTCAGACCCTCTGTCCTTAGACCCTCTGTCCTCAGACCCTCTGTCCTCAGACCCTCTGTCCTCAGACCCTCTGTCCTTAGACCCTCTGTCCTCAGACCCTCTGTCCTCTGACCCTCTGTCCTCAGACCCTCTGTCCTCAGACTCTGTCTTAGACCCTCTGTCCTCAGACCCTCTGTCCTCAGACCCTGTCCTTAGACCCTCTGTCCTTAGACCTTCTGTCATCAGACCCTCTGTCCTCAGACCCTCTGTCCTTAGACCCTCTGTCCTGACCCTCTGTCTCAGACCCTCTGTCCTCAGACCCTCTGTCCTCAGACTCTGTCCTTAGACCCTCTGTCCTCAGACCCACTGTCCTCAGACCCTCTGTCCTTAGACCCTCTGTCCTCAGACTCTGTCCTTAGACCTTCTGTCCTCAGACCCTCTGTCCTCAGACCCTCTGTCCTTAGACCCTCTGTCCTTGCCCTCTGTCTTGACCCTCTGTCCTCAGACCCTCTGTCCTTAGACCCTCTGTCCTTAGACCCTCTGTCCTCTGACCCTCTGTCCTCAGACCCTCTGTCCTCAGACCCTCTGTCCTTAGACCCTCTGTCCCCTCTGTCCTTAGACCTTCTGTCCTTAGACCCTCTGTCCTTAGACCCTCTGTCCTTACACCCTCTGTCCTCAGACCCTCTTAGGCCTTTTTGAAAGCGTTAAAAAGGCCCCTTTAAAGCCGCCTTGTACCCACCGTTGGTAATGCTGACACCACAGCTCCTCGATGTCCTCTTCACTTCCTGTGCAACACTTCCACCTGAAAGCTTTTCCTCTCACCAGCGTGTTGCGATGTAATCCACGACGCTCGTCCACTTTGTTTGTGCTCCACATTACGTTAGTCGCTTTGCTCCCGAATGGATTAGCATAAACCTGCCGCTCAGCCGAGGCCCTGAAGCCGAGTCAGTGCTTCAAAGCTATTACATGAACATGAGGTCGAATACATGAACATGCATGCAGCGAGGCAACGTGCTGAGTGTGCACTCCTGATGCTAATACAGGAGGAGGTCATACGAGCAGCAGGAGAAGTGCACGAGGACAAACCTGGCGTCCTTCTCAAGCTTTAGGAAGGATTCCACTTCCCTGAGATTCAGCTTATTTCGCTTCTTTTTGAAAGGCTAGCTGTTTCCCCCTCTCCCCCTCTTCCCTCTCTTCCCTCTCTTCCCCCTCTTCCCTCTCTTCCCTCTCTTCCCCCTCTTCCCCCTCTTTCCTCTCTTCCCTCTCTTCCCCCTCTTCCCCCTCTTCCCTCTCTTCCCCCTCTTCCCCCTCTTCCCTCTCTTCCCTCTCTCCCCCCTCTTCCCCCTCTTAGCCCTCTTCCCCCTCTTCCCCCTCTTAGCCCTCTTAGCCCTCTTAGCCCTCTTCCCCGTCTTCCACCTCTTAGCCCTCTTCCCTCTCTTCACCCTCTTCCCCCTCTTCCCCCCTTAGCCCTCTTAGCCCTCTTAGCCCTCTTCCCCGTCTTCCCCTCTTAGCCCTCTTCCCTCTCTCCCCCTCTTCCCCCTCTTCCCCGTCTTAAGGCGGAAGATAAAGATTCCTCTAACAACCAGATTTGATGATTGAATAGATGGATAGATAGAGAGAGAGATAGATAGTTTATAGAGAGATAGATAGAGAGATAGATAGAGAGGGAGATAGATGGATAGAGAGAGATAGATGGAGAGTTCTAACGAAAGGGACAGTGCGGATAAAAGGCTACAGAAAGGAATGTACTTATACAGCGCTTTATCCAGTCTTTAAGACCCCTCAAAGCGCTTTCAAAGCCGATCACCCATTCACACAGAGCAGTGTATGTTAGGACATGCACTAACACGCACACACATTCACACACCGTTGGCCATCGGGAGCAACTCAGGGTTCAGTGTCTTGCTCAAGGATACATCGACATGTTGGCTGCACGGGCTGGGATCGAACCCACAGCCTTCTGGTTGAAGACGACCGCACTGCCTCTCAGCCGCAGTCGCCACATTAACACAAGTCTTCGGCCTCATGTTGTGGTCTTGAGATAAGAATAGAAGTACTTTATTGATCTCCATTTGGGATGTAGCAGCATAAAGACGTGGCGTAGTCCCTCGCAGGTCAGCTGAGATCTGCCCCTTCCACGAGGTCTTCAAACCCGGCCTTAAGACCCTCTTCTTTCGGCGGGCCTTCCAATCCACTTTGAGCACGGTACACCTGGAGTACTGCCATCTTTATCGCTATCCGACTTTTATTTTTGTATTCTATTTTATATTTTATATTTTGATTTCTTATTATTATTACAATTATTTGTTTAATCTCTCAAAGTGCATCAGTATCCCTTGTTGTGAACACTTCGAGATTTGTCTTGGCAGATGAGAAGCGCTATATCAATTAAATATTTTATTAATATTATCAGAGAAATTAAAAGACTGCAAATAAACAATTCAAAATGTAATCATCTCAAATAGAAATAAAATAGCATTAAAAAGTCGAACGTGTGGGAAGACACATGTCCAGCAACAACATCCCCAGCATGTTATACAGACACTACTCACCGTTTCATGATAATCAGAAGCGATAGAAATGAAAAGCAACATGAGACGCTTTTAGAGGAATTAGAAGACAGAACAAATCAACATGTAAATGTACCGTGGGAGGGACGGTGTCTCGCTCGGGTCTCAACTCGTTCAGCACACGCCAACAGACACCCCATAACTACTCGAACACGAATTCAGGCGACCTTTCAGCTCCACCTAATTCAATGCCGGTTGCAAGATAAAAATGTGAGTTAATTGATTTAGATAAATATTTTAAGTTGCACACATTAATTTTAGAGCCGGGACTCGATTAAAAAAAGTAATCTAATTAATTAGAGGCTTTGTAATTAATTAATCGCATTTTTAATCAAATATTCATATTGGACCTGAGAACAGTGAGAAGCAGTTTCCACATGGTGGTCGACAGTCGAGTGCAGTCCAGAGAGCAGGGAGCTGGTTATTCTCTCAGACGTGGACTGACTGATCCTGGCCCTGAAACCAGTCCTCTGGTTGAGTGTGGGTTGGGTCAGGGTGTGGTTCCTTGCACTCGGAGTCGGGCTAACGTCCACGCTAGCTGCTACATGCTAGCTGCTACATGCTAGCTGCTACATGCTAGCTGCTACATGCTTTGCATTCAGGTGATACTTTAGGCTTGATGTGCTGCGGCTCTTATCGACGCTTCCATCCGTCCGTTTTTTAAAACAGAATGTCCCATCCACGGGGCCGACCAAAGCGTCTCATCAGCTTGTTCGTTCATGTTTGACTATTGTTCACCGTGGTTTGTTGTTGTTTGAAGTCCCGTGCTTCTTTCGGCGGGCCTTCCAATCCACTTTGAGCACGGTGCACCTGGAGTACTGCCATTTTTATCGCTATCCGACTTTTATTTTTGTATTCTATTTTATATTTTATATTTTGATTTCTTATTATTATTACAATTATTTGTTTAATCTCTCAAAGTGCATCAGTATCCCTTGTTGTGAACACTTCGAGATTTGTCTTGGCAGATGAGAAGCGCTATATCAATTAAATATTTTATTAATATTATCAGAGAAATGAAAAGACTGTAAATAAACAATTCAAAATGTAATCATCTCAAATAGAAATAAAATAGCATTAAAAAGTCGAACGTGTGGGAAGACACATGTCCAGCAACAACATCCCCAGCATGTTATACAGACACTACTCACCGTTTCATGATAATCAGAAGCGATAGAAATGAAAAGCAACATGAGACGCTTTTAGAGGAATTAGAAGACAGAACAAATCAACATGTAAATGTACCGTGGGAGGGACGGTGTCTCGCTCGGGTCTCAACTCGTTCAGCACACGCCAACAGACACCCCATAACTACTCGAACACGAATTCAGGCGACCTTTCAGCTCCACCTAATTCAATGCCCGGTTGCAAGATAAAAATGTGAGTTAATTGATTTAGATAAATATTTTAAGTTGCACACATTAATTTTAGAGCCGGGACTCGATTAAAAAAAGTAATCTAATTAATTAGAGGCTTTGTAATTAATTAATCGCATTTTTAATCAAATATTCATATTTGACCTGAGAACAGTGAGAAGCAGTTCCACATGGATGTTCCTCCAGATGGTCGACAGTCGAGTGCAGTCCAGAGAGCCAGGGAGCTGGTTACTCTCTCAGACGTGGACTGACTGATCCTGGCCCTGAAACCAGTCGTCTGGTTGAGTGTGGGTTGGGTCAGGGTGTGGTTCCTTGCACTCGGAGTCGGGCTAACGTCCACGCTAGCTGCTACATGCTAGCTGCTACATGCTAGCTGCTACATGCTAGCTGCTACACGCTAGCTGCTACATGCTAGCTGCTACACGCTAGCTGCTACACGCTAGCTGCTACATGCTAGCTGCTACATGCTTTGCATTCAGGTGATACTTTAGGCTTGATGAGCTGCGGCTCTTGTCGACGCTTCCATCCGTCCGTTTTTCTAAAACAACATGTCCCATCCACGGGGCCGACCAAAGCGTCTCATCAGCTTGTTCGTTCATGTTTGACTATTGTTCACCGTGGTTTGTTGTTGTTTGAAGTCCCATGCTGAAGTCATGAACGTTAGTTGGTGCTCCAGTATAATCGGTACGCCTGAAACTCATCCAGTGAGAAACGTTCCGCTGTGCAAAAATAAGTGCGATTAAAGTGCGTTAATTTTTTTAATGCGTTCATTTTTGTGTAATTAATTAATCTTAATTAACGCGTTAAAGTCCCGGCCCTCATTAATTTATAAGTTTTGTTGACGTAATAATGTAATTACTTCAACTTAATATTGTGTGTAATTTGAACTCTGATTTCTGCGTTAAGTGACTTCAAACTAAATTCAAGTTGTAGTAAGGAATGCAACTGGCTTGATAACTTAATTGTTCTGCACCTTGAGTTAAGGGTTTCAAGTCCACTCTCACTTAACATGGGACAAGTTCGCACAGTTAAGACAAATAGAAATACACAAAGGACATGTTAAGGTGAAATACAGTAGCCTTACTGTAGTTGCACTGTATGGCGAATTGCTGTTTGACCAAAACTAGCAGCCTTTGAACTGTGAATAGTTCTGTGAGAGGACACAAAGTATAGAGGCTGCTGTGAGAGTACAAATACTTTGGTTACTATGGTGATATCGCTTTGTATTCAAAATGCATCTCGTGAAGCAGATCAAGGATGCTTCTTGAGGGAGGATCCTTATTTAGAGTTGTCATTGAAATGCAAGTTGTTGGCAGTCACCCATTCAGAATATATTCATTTAGGTCATTTATCTTTTTCTCCTTTTTCAAAAATAGCACAATACAATGAAGTACGCAGAGAACTATAGCACCCGCTGCCTTGGCGTGTCCTCGGAGAAAAGGAAGAGGACCTTTTGAAGGAGTTTAGCCACGTCATTAAACATCTTGAAATAACATAAAATCCACAGGACAAAAGCACTGCTCTCCGTCGGCTACATTCTGAAGCATATTGCACTCTTGGCCACGCCCCAATCAATAGTATCTTAGCAGCGTTCAGCGTGGATGGGTGTTGACAGCGATGGCGTGGGGAAAGGATTGTGTATCATTTGAAAAGTGGCTTCTGCTCTTCACTCAACCAGCTCACATGTTGAACCTGCTAAAAGATGAGAAGGTACATTATCTTCTAAGTCTGTCCACATGCATTTAAACTAGAGCTGTCAAACGATTAACATTTTAATCAGATTAATCACCATTTGAACTATGTCCAATATATGCCATTTCTTTATGTATATTGTTGGGAATGGAAAGATAAATGAAAGAAGGCGGATATATCCATTTAACACAGAATCTATGTTTATTATAACATTGTTCTGCGTGTCAAAATGACAGACAGCCCACACACCTATCAATCATCACACCGTGGGGTCTTAATTCATTACGTGTTGAGTTCTATCAACGGGGAGTACTTCAGGAAAGTCGACAGAGGGGGGGGGGCGGGGCTAGTGGAGTACTTCAGGAAAGTCGACAGAGCTAGTGGAGTACTTCAGGAAAGTCGATAGAGGTCTAGTGGAGTACTTCAGGAAAGTCGACAGAGCTAGTGGAGTACTTCAGGAAAGTCGACAGAGGGGGGGGGGCTAGTGAAGTACTTCAGGAAAGTCGACAGAGGGGGCGGGGGGGGCTAGTGGAGTACTTCAGGAAAGTCGACAGAGGGGGGGGCGGGGGGGGGCTAGTGGAGTACTTCAGGAAAGTCGACAGAGGGGGGGGTCTAGTGGAGTACTTCAGGAAAGTCGACAGAGCTAGTGGAGTACTTCAGGAAAGTCGACAGAGGGGGGCGGGGCTAGGGGTCTCCCTCCGCAGCCGGTCGGCGTAGTGTTGGCTCAGTTCCGTCGTACAGACCGACGCTAACAGCAGCCTGTCTGTGCACACGGGGACCGACTCTGTCGTCCGGTGATCTAAATAAAAAGTGAATTTCCTAATATTTTTGTTGTGGAATCAATTAATTTATTTCTTTATTGGCAAAAACATGAAAACGCTAAGAAAAAAAAACGATTGAATAAAATATATCTGGAGCAACTTCATTCATAAATGGTTGTCAACTTCAAATCGTGTGTTCACTATGAGGGTAATTCAGTCCATACAACTTAACATCCCTTTTAAATCATGCGGTAGAACAAGTCGGAACAACTTAATCTTTTGAGTAATCAACTTAAAAACGTGTGTTCATAATACCAATTATTAAGTAAATGGTAATTAAAAACCCTCGGACTGTGGAGGAAACCCCGTCTCCCCTAACTCAAATAACTTTGTTGCTTTAAGACGATTTCATTAGAAGTTAACTCAATAAACATCGATGCAAACTGTTGCGTTGATTTTCTTTGTTGAGCCAAGGCATTTGTTTTTAGAGTGTACAGATACTCAGTGTGTGTGTGTGTGTGTGTGTGTGTGTGTGTGTGTGTTTGCATGAGGATTCTGCCCCCCCCCATGCTCTAATTGGACGTGTTACCAAGTATCCCCTGGGAGTGAAAGGATCCTCTTATCTCTGGAAGGATCAACCTGACATCTGATCTAAGACCTCTGAACATGATACTTTGACCTCTGTATGATAACCTGCTGACACACGCACGTGCACACACACACACACACACACACACACACACACACACACACACACACACTTCAGCGACCACTTGCTGGGGAATAACATAAGGGTTCAATAGGTCAGGTATCTGGGTTGAACGTGTCGTTTGTAGTGTTGGGACCTGATTCAGATTCTATGCTAATCGCCTGCTGGTTCTGGCTTAATCTTAAACAATCACAATGTTTGATTTATAGATGTAGGTTCTGATAGATCCAATTTGGTTCCATATTGGTAAAATACCTTATTTTTGACGGCACGAGGCTAGCTGTTTCCCCATCTTCCAGCCTTTCTGCTAAAATAAGCTAATTGCTAACTGAACTGTGTAGCTTCATCTGTGAGATAATTAATAACAACGTTTGGTTTCTGAACAACTTGGTTCCTAGTTCATAAAATAGCTTATCTCTGAAGGCGAGGCGAGGCAAGACAAGTTTATTTTTATAGCACTTTTCAGCACGTGGCGATTCAAAGTGCTTTACAGATTAAAAGCAAAAGACATTTTCGAATCGAACCCTGGTGCGTTTAGCCGCTTGGTTCGTTTGGGTCGGTGTGAACGCAGTCCTCTGAAGAGAACTAAACAACCGGACTCTGGTCCTCTAAAATAGGTGGTCTCGGAGCGCTTGCTAGTGAACTCTGGAGCGGTTCATCGCTGGTGTGAACGCAGTCCGCACCGAAACACAGGAAGCATAGTATTTACAAATCACAAGAACGCGGATGTCTTCAAAATCTTTAGCGAAACTACATAAAAATCAGACCCACCTGTCGTCGGGGAAACGCCCTCCTGACTGCAGAACGTCTCTCATTGTGTTATAATGTTTGATCTGATTATGTAATCGTATGCGCGGGCCGCTAGTGTCTCTGGATCTCCAGACTAACAGCAGCATGAGAATAACCTGCCGAAAGTGCCGATGCTCCATGGCGGAGGCTCCGGGAGAAATGTCCGGGATTTGCGTTTTTACCCCCTTAATGTCTGACCAATGGGTGAACAGCATTTCCGAGCACATGACTCGTGTTTAAAGCGTATAGTCCGTTTGAGTTTTGCCGTGTGAACGCAAACCGAACCTTCTGAGAAATGAAACCATGGAACAAACTGTCGTCTGGTGCGAGAGAAGCGGACTATTCGGTGTGAATGGAGATGATTTCATCTAAAATATAAACACCTGCTTTTGACCGAAACAGCCAGAAAGACCGCTCGAGTTCGCCCAAAACGTACAATACGTTTGCAGAGGCGATATTAAATGAACACAGCAGGAATATCAGATACCTCTTAGATTTTACAATTACATCTGAAAATGACGGCAGTAAACATGTAGCCTTGGTTGAACCTCAGTACACACATTTTCCAATTTCACGTATCCTTGCAATTTAACAAACTACGAGTTTCCACCCGGACTATTCACCTGGGAAAGAGGATTCAATCAAATGCTAAGGGACCACATCCAACCCTAATTACCATATTCATACCAGACTATAATAAATCCTCATGTAGCGTTCACATTTACACGCATACATATTTTAATCCTACCTGCTGTATGTCATCAGGGGCTTTTGTCGGTGGCTCTCCGGGGTCTTGGAGGGGAAACCCCAGCGTAATGTAATTGTTAAATTGTACTTCAATTAACTCCAAATTATCCCATTTGGCGAGTGTATAAGAACGGCTAACCTACGTTCAGTAAAGGCAAACCTCCTCATCCCACCAAGGACAACACTGAAGACTATGGGAGACCGAGCCTTCTGCTCCGCTGCTCCGAGACTGTGGAGTGCGCTCCCAAGCCAGCTGAGGACACCACAGACTGTGGAGTGCCCTCCCAAGCCAGCTGAGGACACCACAGACTGTGGAGTGCTCTTCCAAGCCAGCTGAGGACACCACAGACTGTGGAGTGCCCTCCCAAGCCAGCTAAGGACACCACAGACTGTGGAGTGCCCTTCCAGCACTGAGGACCCAGACTGTGGAGTGCTCTTCCAAGCCTGCTGAGGACATCACAGACTGTGGAGGCTTTCAAAAAAGGCCTAAAAACGCATCTTTTTAGAATAGCCTTTAACTAGATTTTTAAATCCCCCACATTATGCCATGCGGGCACGAATGTCACAGCTTTTATTATGTTGTTTTAATTGTCTTTTATTGTTGTTTTGTTTCACCCTTTTTAATTTTTAATTTTGTCGCACTTTCAGTTTTGTTTCCGCAAATGAAAAGTGCGCTTATAAAATAAAATAAAATATATTATGATTATTATTAATGATACGTTTCCCTCTCGCCTCTACTATCCCCCCACGTACAGAGCAGACATTTCAGACACACAAATGTTCCCATGTGACGGTTCCCCAGGGCCAAAAATAAATCTATAAAATGCCCGACTGCCACGTGTGAGCCATTCAGACATTAGTGTTCGCTAAAAAGTCAGCTCATGATCGGAACAGTTCCTATTCTTTGGGAAAACGTTGGTAAATGCTTCCTCTAAAGTAGCTATGCATATTCTTAAAACACGCGTAGGGTCAATGACGGGGGTTTGGGTTATTACTTCAGGTTATTGTGGGCGTCATTGGGACGTTCAAACCCCCTGAAGAAAATAATTCAATCTACACTTTTCATGGTAATCAGAAGCATATGTTTGTATTCCTCCGACTCAAATATGCTGATATGGATATATAGGTGTTGCGTCTTTCCTTAAATTAGAAGTTGCTTTCGTCACAGAGATGTGGAAAAAGTAGGAAACCCTTATTTCTGATGACAGTAAACGCATTAAAACTCAATCTCAATCGTTTTTGGTTTTGCTTCGCGTACGGATAACATGTTGACTTTTTTTACAATAAATGGAAATTACGCCACAATGGACTCTCTCTACGGACTCTTGTATGGATACCGTTTTCCGCACAGACCTCCGTTTGTTAGCCTTTCGTTAGCCCTTCTATCAGCTATTGGGAAAAACGTTGGTAAATGCTTCCTCTCGATGTTAATGTAGCTATGAATATTCTTAAAATACACGTAGGGTCAATGATGGGGGTCTGGGTGATTACCTTTGGTTATTGTGGTAGTTCAAATCCCCTGAATTTGAGCCCTTGCTCCATTTTTATTTGCAATTATTTTTGTATTCCTCTGACTTAAATATGCTAATATGAATATATAGTTGTTGATGGTTGCGTCTTTCCGTAAAGCAGTGCTTCTCAACAGTGTGTGGCTCCGTGAGTATATGGGTAACATTTCACATTTGAAATTAATTAATCAATTTAAGTTTTCCGCACTCTCGCGGGAATATCTCCGCAATGGAGCACGGTTAAGTTTCACTTTCAATTGTATGAAATAGCTAAGCACAACACCTTCATCACACATGTTACCACCTGTTTGTACCATGTTCAGGCGATTTGTAATCTGTTCTAGAAAAACGATGTGTTTTTTGATATTTGTGGAGTTAGTTGGTCCGCAAGTCTTTATTTATTGGTTAAGTGTCCTTGGTATGAAAAAGTTTGAGAAACACTGCCTTAAAGGGGACCTATCATGCAAAATGCACTTTGTGATGTCTTTCATACATCACTACGTGTCCGCGGTGCGTCGGGGAACTCACTCAGCGTCAGAAAATAAAACCCTCTCTTTTCCTCCGTACCCAAATCTTTTAAAAACGGGTGAACAACGAGCGGATACAGAGAAACCCACAGAGAGTTGCTATCAGAAACAATGCCTGACGTGTTTTGGACGTAATCTCGTCTTTGTTTACATTAGCATCGCTAACACTCAGAGCTAACCTGTACTGGAGAGCACGTGTTTAAAAAGCAGGAAGTAAAAAAAGGAACTCAAAGCATTGAGCTCCATCCTGTTTCAGAAACAATCCTTGATGTGGTTTAGAACAGGATGGCGTTTTATCACAGCAGAATTTAACTTTATCTCCGGTAGAATTCTGATCAGGCATTAGCTCCGCCTCCTAATTTTTTTTTCAAGCCAAGGACCCAAGATCCGCGTTTCTCTAACAGGGCTTCAACAGAGGGGTTTGAGCAGAATGAGGCGTGGCTACAACTGGGATCTGTTTGGGATTTTGAAAAAATGGCCCTACAATACGTTTCAAATATAGCATGATAGGTCCACTTTAAATTTAGAATTTGTTCTCATCACAGAGATGGGAAAAAGTAGGAAACCCTTATTTTCGTTGACCTTAGAAACATCGCAACTCAATCTCAATCGTTTATATTTGGTTTTGTTTCTACAAGAGCTTCATGACTTTTTTTACAATAGATGGCAATCAAGCAACTAGAGTCTTGGATGAAAACAGTTTTTCAGTCAGACCTCCTTTCATTTGCCTATATCACCTAAATTGTTTTTATATTCGCTACCATAATGCACATGACCGTAACATTCCTCCACCAACTCTCACCTCACTGGATTCAAGATATATTTTCCCGTACGACTCGACCGATACATTTATTTTCTTGGACCCACTGTGCCAGGCTGTTTAACTTACAAAGAGACAGGCGATTTGCCGCCGAGCCTGAACACACACCGTGCTTTGGGAACGCACTGTGAGGATGTTGTACACCGTCCCGCTGTAATGAACCGCCACACTGAGCGAGAGGCTGGGCCTTACAAGCACTCTTATAAATCAGGCTTTCATGTGAATTATTCAGTACATCTTTTGCCCCAAGGAAATGAAGAGAAAGGGAGAAAAGGGGGGGCAAGTATGACCAGCAAGAGGAAGCTGTGATTAAATGGGGGTAATAAAGAGAAAGGGTAGAGGACAGGGGTTGTGAGGTAGAAGAGGAAAGAGCTCTTGGGAAGTTGAGAAGAGATGGAGGTCGGGTTACCAGGAAGGATTGTTAATTCGTTGAAGGAAAAGAGTCCTTACCGTTTGGTTCTAGTAAAACCTTTAAGATTTCAATGCATGGTCCCCGTAGGATGGATTATACAGATTTAACTGTAGTGCCGTTGACGTTGTGATTTTTTAGGTGACATGTCTTGAACAGCGGGATAGATTGCCCTTACATGTGATGAGGACATTCCTATTCTCCACAGGATGGTTAACGTGCAATGCAAACAACATTTTGTGATCTTGAGCGATCCCTCCTACTTTTATTCTATCGTCATCAGATTAAAGCACATCTTTCTGAACCTCATAACTAGATGCATTCTGAGTCTCAAACCATTCAAATAAGCGGACTATGTGCGACCTTAAGGTCCGGACACACCGAGCCGATTTCGGCCGTCGATAGATGTCCGGCCGTCGATGAGCGTCCTGTCGCCCGACTCAGATTGGTGTGTCCCGCCCCGTCGTGTCTTTTCGACACCTTCCGCCGACGATTCGACATGTTGAATCGGGAGGCTGTTGGGGTAGAAGGCCATCGGCCAAATAAATCACTCCGATTGGCTGTTCAGCTTAGCGAATCAGTGCATGAGAAGCGAAACGGAAGTGAGGAACCCAAACAAACGATTAAGAAGGCAAATCCGAGATTTCATTGAACTCCAGCTCTCGAGCTCGGTTCGGGAAAGCCCAGTGAGCTTCTCGCTGTAGAGGGAACATGGAACGCGCTATATTTGTTTGTTTATGCACGCAGTCTGTTCTTCTCCTCTCGGTTATCACGCGGTCCGTCTTCCGGTTGTTGCCTCTTTTGAATGACGAACACACACTACCGCCGCCTGCTGGTAAGGAGAGGTATTGCCACTCACGCACGCGCAGTTCGTACGTGCTTCTTGGCCGTCGGCTGAAGTCTTTGCGGTGCGTTGCAGTGCGTCGGGTCCGTCGGGACGTGTTCCTCGGTGTCAGATTGGAGTCTCGGGACCTTTTAGACCTTAACTTCATAACCGCAAAGAGTCGACTATTTTGATAATCTATTTACATGTTTGAGTAACTTTAATCTTTAAAACATTTCTAATTACAGCTCGTGAAATGTGAGTTTATTTCTGATTTAACTACTCCGTTGTACTAAATATCTTTGATTTATGGAAACCCAGGATATTTGGAGACGTCCTCTTGAGCTTTGGGACACATTGCTCACTGTTATAGACCAAACAACCAATCAAGAACATAATAAACGGTGAAAATAACCTCAGTTTCTGTCTCTACTTTTCTCCAACACCACGTCTTTGCCAAATGTTATATACATGAGTGCCGAACATTAAAAACACATTTTGGAAACCATGATCGATACAAACTCTTTCTATAATCTTCGTGCTGATGGTTTCATTCGGCTTCAGCCCCGACCCCGTTAATCTCTTTGACATTTACTGACAGGCTCCACATTTTCTCCGTTCATTCATTCTTCTAATTTCTGATCAATCCCTTCTTTCCGTGCACTTTTATTTTCCCCTCTCCTTTTTCCATCTTCCTGGCATGCTACCTTCCCCCTTCAGCCAGTGTTGCCATGGTGATGTGAGGTTTTTTTTTATTTAATATACTGGGAGCTTCTTCCAATGTTTTTTTTTCTTACTGGTTTTCTTTTGTTTCTCTGCAAAGGAGGAGGCGGCCGTTGTGTGCAGCTGCTGTGTGTTTGTTGTGAGGGTGGGTGCATTCACTTAGGCACTGTAAGGTACTTTTACATGTTATGCACCATGGTGATCAGTGACTTGGAAACACGGCAGAACTGATCGAGGTTTTCCGTAAATATCCAAGTCTGTTCACATTTTCTTTCCACTGACTAAACACTGATGAAGCCCAGAGTGTTCCCTTTAGTGCTTACTTCCTGTCTGTCTTCTTCTACTGTTCCCTTTAGTGCTTACTTCCTCTCTGTCTTCTTCTACTGTTCCCTTTAGTGCTTACTTCCTCTCTGTCTTCTTCTTCTGTTCCCTTTAGCGTTTACTTCCTGTCTTCTTCTACTGTTCCCTTTAGTGTTTACTTCCTGTCTTCTTCTTCTGTTCCCTTTAGTGTTTACTTCCTGTCTTCTTCTTCTGTTCCCTTTAGCGTTTACTTCCTCTCTGTCTTCTTCTTCTGTTCCCTCTAGTGTTTACTTCCTCTCTGTCTTCTTCTGCTGTTCCCTTTAGTGTTTACTTCCTGTCTTCTTCTTCTGTTCCCTTTAGTGTTTACTTCCTGTCTTCTTCTTCTGTTCCCTTTAGCGTTTACTTCCTGTCTTCTTCTACTGTTCCCTTTAGTGTTTACTTCCTGTCTTCTTCTTCTGTTCCCTTTAGCGTTTACTTCCTCTCTGTCTTCTTCTGTTGTTCCCTTTAGTGTTTACTTCCTGTATGTCTTGTCTGGTCTCAGTCACAAAGAGACAACAAAAAGGACTCTGAATACGTTTTTTTCGTTAATAATTAAACATATTTTAGGCCGGAGTTAATTAAGTATTATTTAAGTGTTTGAACCAGCAAGTAAATTGCATTAAACACAACATAAACCGTATTTACACACGTCTATCCCCCAATTCAAGTCAACGGGAAAAGGGTTTTTAGGCGGACCGGCGCAGAAGTGGAGTACCAAAAAAAGCCACTACGAACATGTGCATCCTTGCACGGCTAACTTCCTCGAGACTTGGTGCACGGTGGCGTGGCACTTTTCAAGAATGTGTGAAGCTCTCTGTGCTTCTGTCAGGGTTTGGTGGGCGAAGCACCAAAGGGAAAAGAAAGAAAGCGAGAAGGCTCAGCGAGAGGGAAGTGCAATTTCGGAAAGTGAAAAGTATTTAGGAAAGGAGGGAAACGCCGTCCAGAGAGAGATGTAGGAAACGAGGTTAAGGCACAGAGAAGCTGAAATGAACTGAAGTCATCAGAGACAGAATTGAGATTAAAATGTCCCTTTGGGGTGATTTGGTTGCTGGCAGGAACGCACACTCATTTCACAGTCAGGGAACAACAGGAAATAAATCAAATCTCAAAAGTAGGAGAATGTAGGAATACAACGGCATGAACAAGCAAGGGAAGCACAAGCGAGCAAAAGAATATCATATGTTCTTGTATGAGAATCTGGACCTGACTTTAAAGGGTTATTAACGATTGAACCGTTTCTGTTTTCGCATAATGCAGTTTATAACAATACCGCTGTCCTAATGTACGTCAAAACACCTGGTTGTGGAGGTGGTTTCGTAGTATCGGACGCTGAGAAGGCGAATGGTCAATAATCGACGTTTTCAAGTGAGAAAAAATAAGCTCAAAAATGTTTTGTACTAGATTAGTGTTGTTATTTTAAAGCTGGAGAATTAAATATGAAACCGCGACGGGAGACAGTAGCGCTGAGAAAGAGACGTGAAATAAGTCGCATTAAGTGATTTGGTGTTTTAGAAAGACTTGAGCTGCGGGGGGCGTTGGAAGATTAGCGTTGATAGCGAAGGTTTGGCCCTAGTTTATTGAATGTATGAGAGTCGAACCGCGCTCCGAGCATGCAGGGAACAGTAGCTGTCAGATTGAGCTGCAGAGAGGAGAGGCTTCTGATGCACAGAGACCACAGCAGAGAAGAAGAAAGGGAAGGTGGATGTGGGCGAATAAGGGAATAAGCAGCGAGGCATTTTCCAACCCGAAGAAGACCGACACCGGAGAGTCGTGCAATCAGAGCCGACACAACATCACATTGTGTTTTCAATTGAGTCGAGTGCTGTCAAGTTCTTCTGTGCTTGCATTTGCTATTGTGAATATCTGTCTGTCTTCTTCTGCTGTTCGCTTTAGTGTTTACTTCCTGTCTGTCTTCTTCTACTGTTCCCGTTAGTGCTTACTTCCTGTCTGTCCGTCTTCTTCTGCTGTTCCCTTTAGTGCTTACTTCCTGTCTGTCTTCTTCTGCTGTTCCCGTTAGTGCTTTCTTCCTGTCTGTCTTCTTCTACTGTTCCCGTTAGTGCTTACTTCCTGTCTGTCCGTCTTCTTCTGCTGTTCCCTTTAGTGCTTACTTCCTGTCTGTCCGTCTTCTTCTGCTGTTCCCGTTAGTGCTTACTTCCTGTCTATCTTCTTCTGCTGTTCCCGTTAGTGCTTACTTCCTGTCTGTCTTCTTCTGCTGTTCCCGTTAGTGCTTACTTCCTGTCTGTCCGTCTTCTTCTGCTGTTCCCGTTAGTGCTTACTTCCTGTCTGTCTTCTTCTGCTGTTCCCTTTAGTGCTTACTTCCTGTCTGTCTTCTTCTGCTGTTCCCTTTAGTGCTTACTTCCTGTCTGTCTTCTTCTACTGTTCCCGTTAGTGCTTACTTCCTGTCTGTCCGTCTTCTTCTGCTGTTCCCTTTCGTGCTTACTTCCTGTCTGTCTTCTTCTACTGTTCCCTTTAGTGTTTACTTCCTGTCTGTCTTCTTCTACTGTTCCCGTTAGTGTTTACTTCCTGTCTGTCTTCTTCTACTGTTCCCGTTAGTGTTTACTTCCTGTCTGTCTTCTTCTAATGTTCCCGTTAGTGCTTACTTCCTGTCTGTCTTCTTCTGCTGTTCCCTTTAGTGCTTACTTCCTGTCTGTCTTCTTCTACTGTTCCCGTTAGTGCTTACTTCCTGTCTGTCCGTCTTCTTCTGCTGTTCCCTTTCGTGCTTACTTCCTGTCTGTCTTCTTCTACTGTTCCCGTTAGTGCTTACTTCCTGTCTGTCTTCTTCTGCTGTTCCCGTTAGTGCTTACTTCCTGTCTGTCTTCTTCTACTGTTCCCGTTAGTGCTTACTTCCTGTCTGTCTTCTTCTACTGTTCCCGTTAGTGTTTACTTCCTGTCTGTCTTCTTCTGCTGTTCCCGTTAGTGCTTACTTCCTGCCTGTGCTTGCTGTCGTGAATGAATTGGTCCGAATGGGAATCACAGCTGCGTATGAAGCCGATGTGATTTCGGCAATTTCTTTCTTTCTTTGACTAAAAGGCAGCGAGCAAAGGACTCATGACTTAGTCGACTATGAGGATACCTCAAAGAAAGATAATGTGTACTTCTGGAGATACTTGGCTTTTGTGAGTGCGTATACATGTATTTATCACGAGGTGAAATATGGTGGAATGCAGTATTTGCAGAGGTGGGAAGTACATTTACTCAAGTGCTGTACTTAAGTACCATTTTGAGGTATTTTTACTTTCCATTTCCTGCTACTTATATATATATATATGTTTTATAATGATTGATCTTTAAAGTGTTCTCAGAGCTGGTGAAGGTGCAGCTAGTCTGAAGTACTTTGTAGACTGCAGGGTGGCTGGTGAAGGAGCAGCTAGTCTGAAGTACTTTGTAGACTGCAGGGTAGCTGGTGGAGGTGCAGCTAGTCTGAAGTACTTTGTAGACTGCAGGGTAGCTGGTGAAGGTGCAGCTAGTCTGAAGTACTTTGTAGACTGCAGGGTAGCTGGTGAAGGTGCAGCTAGTCTGAAGTACTTTGTAGACTGCAGGGTAGCTGGTGGAGGTGCAGCTAGTCTGAAGTACTTTGTAGACTGCAGGGTAGCTGGTGGAGGTGCAGCTAGTCTGAAGTACTTTGTAGACTGCAGGGTAGCTGGTGAAGGAGCAGCTAGTCTGAAGTACTTTGTAGACTGCAGGGTAGCTGGTGGAGGTGCAGCTAGTCTGAAGTACTTTGTAGACTGCAGGGTAGCTGGTGGAGGTGCAGCTAGTCTGAAGTACTTTGTAGACTGCAGGGTAGCTGGTGGAGGAGCAGCTAGTCTGAAGTACTTTGTAGACTGCAGGGTAGCTGGTGGAGGTGCAGCTAGTCTGAAGTACTTTGTAGACTGCAGGGTAGCTGGTGGAGGTGCAGCTAGTCTGAAGTACTTTGTAGACTGCAGGGTAGCTGGGGGAGGTGCAGCTGGTCTGAAGTACTTTGTAGACTGCAGGGTAGCTGGTGGAGGAGCAGCTAGTCTGAAGTACTTTGTAGACTGCAGGGTAGCTGGTGGAGGTGCAGCTAGTCTGAAGTACTTTGTAGACTGCAGGG
>CM070485.1:3280414-3290414 GCA_036324585.1 Champsocephalus esox | reverse complement strand
AAGGGAAGAAGCTGAGCGTAGTCCTGGTGGTGCTACCCGGGAGGCTGCGGCAGCGTGTCCCAGAGCGGCGCCACGTGGGGGGATACGCGGTGTACGGTTGGGGTGGGAAGAGTCTCCGGTGATGTTTCGTGCCCTTCCCAGGCACCACTTTTCATAGACTGACGGCCCGTCCACACACAGGCATGAAAAACATCTTGAAAACCTTGGAGCTGGGCGATTTTTTGCGAGCAACGGGACCAACAACCAATCACATGAATCTCCCGCCCCCGACATACAAAGCAATAGCAATGTTCAAACGAAGTAAACTGGATATAAACTCCCCAAACAGGTGAAACCCTACCAGTTCCCCCACTGCCTCTGCCACCTCCCTCCATGCTGGCTCCTCCGGTTTGGATCCCGGTAATAGTTCTGGTCATAAAGAACCAGGTGATTTGCTACCGTAACTTCTCGTTTGGAATATGAGGAAATGAACTGCGGTCTGGCTCTCCCGGCTTGCACGCGGTTTGATTGGCTAGTGCTTCTACTGTCAGATTTGCATAAATGGGATTTGATTGGCTGATGCCAGCTTGAAAAGCATTGGGAGCATCAAAAGTTGAACATTGCTCAACTTTCGATGCTCACGATGCAAAGCCATGCTCCGATCCCCACAATGCAGTTCGGCGAAGATTCAAAATCTTCTACGTCACCCCATTCAAGTGAATGGGCGAAGCTTTGAAAGATGTTTTTCATGCCTGTGTGTGGACGGGCCGTGAGACACTAGTATGTAGACTCTCCTTTCACTATTTCTATTCACTATTATCAGTTATATTAGGTTGCACCGTTGGAGGAGTCTGTGACCTAAGATTGTCGTTGCCATAGCTACTGTACGTACACATGACAATACAAGCCTTGCATCTTGATTGGTATCTCTAAACTCTGCCAGAGTGTCCTCATAACGGAACTAAAACGCATCACGTATGGACGTTACGAAGCTAGTGCTGCAGCCTCCATATCATCTCTGAGAGGATGTGGTGTGGAACGTGTGTCCTCCACAGTGTGAAACAAATACACTTAACATGACCGATTCATCTTCACCAAAGACGGCGTAATCTGTCACTGCATAGGACGAGCTTTTCAGCGATTGGGCAATGAAGCCGTTACGTCTCGATCTGCACCACTGCTTATGCGACTAGCTAGCTCTGCAGGAGATACGAAGTGTTGACCACCATCGATCGAGTCCCTCTGGTACCGTGCTCTTGTTCTTGTATCGCCGCCTGGAAACACTTCGTGGTTGCGGCTGTGATTCGTCTGTGTTTCTATTATGAGGGTCTGTACTGAATGCGTGCATGCTTTATCTGTGCCCTCTCCCCCCCCTCTCTCTCTTCCTCCCCTGCGACCAGCCTTACATTACTGTCCGCCAATCCTCCCTGCTACCCTTCCTCACGTTTCTGTCACGATCTGTCTGTGTTGTGTTCTGTCTTTGGTTTCATGTTTTATTTTGAAAAGTCTTCACCCCCCGTCTTGCCTGTTGCTTTCTGTCTGTTTCCCTCCTGCCTGGTTGTCTGATTGTGTTCACCTGGTGCCCCCGCGTGTTCTCCTCCCCCCTCACCTGTGTCTTGTTTGTGTGATTAGTCTTGTGTGCATTTAAGTTCTGGTTTTTCTGTCTATCATTGTTTGCCGTTCGACTGTGTTCACGAGGAAGTCAATCAATCAATCGACAGCTTTATTAATCCCGCAAGGGGCAATTGGTTATGAGCAGCAAGAAGAAAGAAATAAATAAAACACACGGACACACCCGGAGCACAGATGTGGATAATTATAATAATACACTGTAAATAGTTCAAAGCATCACAATAATAAATAAATAAATAAATAATCAGGTTAAAAGCCTTTTCAAGAATGTAAACGTTTGAGTGCAGACGGGATGAATGATTTAGAGAGGCGATGAGTCCTTTGAGCAGGTAGAGCGTATCTACGCCCTGATGGCAACAGACGAGATTCATGTGAGAATACACGACCTGGAGAGAGCACGACCTGGAGAGTCCACGAGCTGGAGAGTCCACGACCTGGAGAGTACACGATCTGGAGAGACCACGACCTGGAGAGTCCACGAGCTGGAGAGTCCACGAGCTGGAGAGTCCACGACCTGGAGAGTACACGACCTGGAGAGTCCACGACCCGGAGAGTACACGACTTGGAGAGTACACGACCTGGAGAGTCCACGACCTGGAGAGTCCACGAGCTGGAGAGTCCACGACCTGGAGAGTACACGACCTGGAGAGTCCACGACCCGGAGAGTCCACGAGCTGGAGAGTCCACGAGCTGGAGAGTCCACGACCCGTAGAGTCCACGACCCGTAGAGTCCACGACCCGGAGAGTCCACGACCCGGAGAGTCCACGACCCGGAGAGTCCACGACCTGGAGAGTACACGACTTGGAGAGTACACGACCTGGAGAGTCCACGACCCGGAGAGTACACGACTTGGAGAGTATACGACCTGGAGAGTACACGACCTGGAGAGTACACGACCCGGAGAGTACACGACTTGGAGAGTACACGACTTGGAGAGTACACGACTTGGAGAGTATACGACCTGGAGAGTACACGACCTGGAGAGTCCACGACCTGGAGAGTCCACGACTTGGAGAGTACACGACCTGGAGAGTCCACGACCTGGAGAGTCCACGACCTGGAGAGTCCACGACTTGGAGAGTACACGACCTGGAGAGTCCACGACCTGGAGAGTCCACGACTTGGAGAGTATACGACCTGGAGAGTCCACAACCTGGAGAGTCCACGACCTGGAGAGTACAGAACGCTCTCGGCTTTCTGCTGTCGGTTCCAGAAGGAACTTAAGTCTCCGTTTCACGCCGATGACCTTAGAGCAGGTCTTAACGTGCCGATCAGGCTGTTCCTGTGTTTCGGCGTGAGGCTATGGAACCAGCAGATAAGAGAAAAACAAATAAGGCTCTCAATGAAAGCTTGGTAAAAACGACAAAGCATGACGCGGAAAGAGTTCAGTTTGCGAAGAAGGTGCATCCTCTGTTCACAACACACTCAGTATTCACATCGAATTCGAGGTGGTCATCGAAAATGGCGCCCGAGTATCACGTGACAATTTCTACCTTGTCGTTGTGTTCTGTTTCTTAAACCCTTGAAATCAAGGTATCTGTTCTGTGTCTTCTGCATCTGGGTCCTGCCTGCTTCACTCGCCCGGACATTTCTCTTTCATCTCGGCATTTCCCTCCATCCTTGTTCTCTCTCCCCCCCCCCTCCCCTCCCTCTCTGTGGTTCCTGGGCTTTGCAGGAATTCCTCCGCAGCTCCAGTCCACTAATCAATTCCCTCCTGAGTCAGTCGCTCTGCCTTCTCCTCTCCGGCGCTCCAGTTGATCTGCTTCAATTCCACAATGCCATGGCCGTATACAGGATGCAGGATGTGGTAAACACCAATGTCCTAAATGCATTCTACTATAGCAGGGGTTCATTTTTATTTATCTCCCGGCTCTAAATATGTTCTTTTTAATACAGTTGGACCGAAGCCAGGTCAGTGGGAAGCAGCAGGAGTGGTCTTTGAAGTGCATCGGAATCAGATTGAATGATGCAATGCATGGCCCTCGTTATAATCTGGCCGCGCAGAAAAGGATCAGGAATGTCGAAAAATGCATGTTGTCAATGATATGTAATGTGTGATGACCATCTTGTGCCGGAAACAATTGAATCTTATAGATACAGTATATAAATATATATATGTGTACACCTAAAATATGTTATAGTGCATATTGCATTTCCATTATCTTTCAGTGGTTAAATAAGCACTCAAATCCTTTCCTTAAGTAAAAGTAGTAATACTTATATATTACTGTGGTGTAAGTATACAGAGCACCAAAACTAAAAGTGAATATTAAGTGCGGATTTAGTTATTTACCTACTTGAAATGTGTGTGTCACTTTAATGTTGCAGCTGATCAATCAATCAATCAATCAATCAATCAATCAATGTTTATTTATAGCCCAATATCACACATGTTACATTTGTCTCAGTGGACTTCACAGTGTGTACAGAATATCAGTATGACAATACGACACCCTCTGTCCTTAGCCCCTCTGTCCTCAGACACTCTGTCCTTAGACCCTCTGTCCTCAGACCCTCTGTCCTTAGCCCCTCTGTCCTCAGACACTCTGTCCTTAGACCCTCTGTCCTCAGACCCTCTGTCCTCAGACCCTCTGTCCTTAGACCCTCTGTCCTCAGACCCTCTGTCCTCAGACCCTCTGTCCTCAGACCCTCTGTCCTTAGACCCTCTGTCCTTAGACCCTGTGTCCTTATACCCTGTGTCCTTAGACCCTCTGTCCTCAGACCCTCTGTCCTTAGACCCTCTGTCCTCAGACTCTCTGTCCTTAGACCCTTCTGTCCTTAGACCCTCTGTCCTCAGACCCTCTGTCCTTAGACCCTCTGTCCTCAGACCCTCTTTCCTTAGACCCTCTGTCCTCAGACCCTCTTTCCTTAGACCGTCTGTCCTCAGATCCCTCTGTCCTCAGACCCTCTGCCCTCAGACCCTCTGTCCTTAGACCCTCTGTCCTCAGACCCTCTGTCCTTAGACCTTCTGTCCTTAGACCCTCTGTCCTCAGACCCTCTGTCCTCAGACCCTCTGTCCTTAGACCTTCTGTCCTTAGACCCTCTGTCCTTAGACCCTCTGTCCTTAGACCCTCTGTCCTCAGACCCTCTGTCCTCAGACCCTCTGTCCTTAGACCCTCTGTCCTCAGACCCTCTGTCCTTAGACCCTCTGTCCTCAGACCCTCTTTCCTTAGACCCTCACATCGTACAAGGAAAAACTTCCGAAGAAAACCCAGTTGATCGAGGTCAAGATAACTTTAATGATGTTTTGTTTAAACCGATCAAACCATAATGCCTCATAATTCATTTTTTATAACACTAGGAACCTTCAGATATTGTAAAAAGTACAATGTGTGCTTCGTTTCCGAGTATCGTTTGTCCATGCAGAAAATGGACAAACTGGAATAAAAGTACCTCCCCATTGTTCTTTGGGTATGCTTGACGCCATTTCTCGTGATCAGAGTGGATATCTAGCCTCATGCATCTCAGCTCACGTGCTTTTCCACCTGTCCACCTCCATGTGTTCCCAATCTCATTTCCTCTCATCATGTCAGCGTCATCTGGGCGACTTGCTCCCTCCCACTCCTCCCTTTCCTCTCCTCTCTGTCTTTAATGGGAACTGGTGGGAGGCAGCGGTGGTCCATCTTGAGTTATAGTTTGTTTTGATGTGCTGGTACAGATCGAGAGAGAGGCTGGAGTTTAAAAGCACAGACGCAGAAGAAGAAGAAGAAGAAGAAGACAGGAATAGATGCATTCTGCAGAAAAAGGGGAGAAACAGAAGAGACAAAAGGGAGAGGAAGACGATGGCGGCTTTAAAAACATCACAGTTCAAAATAGATTTTCTGAAAAAAAACGTCTTTATTATGTGTTTTTGATTTAGCTTTTTTAAGCTTTGATAATCGACTTGTAATGAGTTCATACTTTAGATGCCAGTTTCTGAGATGCATCCTTTTTCTTATAAAACCATATTTAGTATCGGACTACAGTGTTTTTTTCTTAAAATATCGTAAAATATCTAATCTCACGGATAAAAATAACATTTTTCAGCCGAAAAGTTCAAAGGATTTTCACTATTTTCTTCAGACTTTCGATAAAACAACACAGAGACATGTCAACACATCGGAAGTGGATTAAAAAGGGACTCCTCGTTGATAATATAACGGTAATACTGGTTAGATTGATTGCCTGAAAAGGAGGCGGCGGACCCTCAGGATCTTGAGTCTGAATGAATTGCAGACCTCCAGAGATCCTCAGTGCTGGAGGGGAAACCCCTGAAAGGTCCCTGTGTGGCGTGAGAAACCCATGTTAGAGCTACAGATGGCAGCCTGCGAGGATTATGCAGAGAGAAGAAGAAGAAGCAGGGAACGCTGTCCACACTTTGCTCCAGAAACATCTATCGACTCTCTCTCTCTTTTTGATTCACGTCTTGAAAGTGTGTGTGGATCCCAGCATCAGAAGAGGAATTGATCTGAGAGCTTCTGTTGAAGGAATCTGATACTGCGGAGGGATCAAATTTGGACAATTGTTTGATTTTGCTTTCTAACAACTTCTGTTTGATTGTTTTTATCAGCCGGGCAAAATTGTTTCAATACGATCCCTATTCCCATCAAGGTCCTTGTCAGTTAAATGTAAATGCACTTCGTCAGCGGTCTTCAATCAGCGCACTGCACAGAACATGTCTTAATAAACAAAAATAGGGTAAAACATGTGTTCATCCTAAATATTTCATTACATTAGTACAATTATTTCATGTTTTATGGAATTATATCACGGTCACATGACTTCACGTCACCACCGCTAAGCTAAAGGAGGCTAATGTTGGGCTGTAAAGGAACTACAGCACGGTCACATGACTTCACGTCACCACCGCTAAGCTAAAGGAGGCTAATGTTGGGCTATAAAGGAACTACAGCACGGTCACATGACTTCACGTCACCACCGCTAAGCTAAAGGCGGCTAATGTTGGGCTATAAAGGAACTACAGCACGGTCACATGACTTCACGTCACCACCGCTAAGCTAAAGGCGGCTAATGTTGGGCTATAAAGGAACTACAGCACGGTCACATGACTTCACGTCACCACCGCTAAGCTAAAGGCGGCTAATGTTGGGCTATAAAGGAACTACAGCACGGTCACATGACTTCACGTCACCACCGCTAAGCTAAAGGTGGCTAATGTTGGGCTATAAAGGAACTACAGCACGGTCACATGACTTCCCGTCACCACCGCTAAGCTAAAGGCGGCTAATGTTGGGCTATAAAGGAACTACAGCACGGTCACATGACTTCACGTAACCACCGCTAAGCTAAAGGCGGCTAATGTTGGGCTATAAAGAAACTACAGCACGGTCACATGACTTCACGTCACCACCGCTAAGCTAAAGGCGGCTAATGTTGGGCTATAAAGGAACTACAGCACGGTCACATGACTTCACGTCACCACCGCTAAGCTAAAGGCGGCTAATGATGGGCTATCAAAGAACTACAGCACGGGCACATGACTTCACGTCACCACCGCTAAGCTAAAGGTGGCTAATGTTGGGCTATAAAGGAACTACAGCACGGTCACATGACTTCCCGTCACCACCGCTAAGCTAAAGGCGGCTAATGTTGGGCTATAAAGGAACTACAGCACGGTCACATGACTTCACGTCACCACCGCTAAGCTAAAGGCGGCTAATGTTGGGCTATAAAGAAACTACAGCACGGTCACATGACTTCACGTCACCACCGCTAAGCTAAAGGCGGCTAATGTTGGGCTATAAAGGAACTACAGCACGGTCACATGACTTCACGTCACCACCGCTAAGCTAAAGGCGGCTAATGATGGGCTATCAAAGAACTACAGCACGGGCACATGACTTCACGTCACCACCGCTAAGCTAGGGCTATAAAGGAACTACAGCACGGTCACATGACTTCACGTCACCACCGCTAAGCTAAAGGTGGCTAATGTTGGGCTATAAAGGAACTACAGCACGGTCACATGACTTCACTTCACCACCGCTAAGCTAAAGGTGGCTAATGTTGGGCTATAAAGGAACTACAGCACGGTCACATGACTTCACGTCACCACCGCTAAGCTAAAGGCGGCTAATGTTGGGTCTATAAAGGAACTACAGCACGGTCACATGACTTCACGTCACCACCGCTAAGCTAAAGGTGGCTAATGTTGGGCTATAAAGGAACTACAGCACGGTCACATGACTTCACGTCACCACCGCTAAGCTAAAGGAGGCTAATGTTGGGCTATAAAGGAACTACAGCACGGTCACATGACTTCACGTCACCACCGCTAAGCTAAAGGAGGCTAATGTTGGGCGTGATGACATTTAGTCGTCTCATTTTGACACGTGTTTAGATCCACCAGTGGGGTATTCTTTTCAGCTGGTGTTAACCACAGACCTTATTTCATGCTAACAGCGAAAGAGGTGACCTTGGTTGTAAAGCGCTGACTCATTTCCTGGGTTTATGGACTCGTTCCTGTAAAACTAAGACTAAAAGTAAATCCCTGCTGTTCCTGCAGTTTGAGCATCACTTGTGTGTGCAGTGAGTCACCAACTGCACTAAACTTTTATTACCGTATGAAACTTCACTCGGATCACGTCGGGTAATTAATACAAGTGTCGATGGCTTTCCACAAGAATCCACATTTTGGCTTCAGAGTTGTTGGAGCTCTTGCAAGAGAAGGGTTCTTCGGCCAAGAACAAAAATCTGGCATCGCTTTGAACGTCTTGAAATTTCCAAGTTTTTCAGCTTTTCACACAAATATGGTTTGAACTCTGTCCTTTCAGCTTCGCAACGTCGTAAAAAATCACGTCCAACTGTGTTCTTTCTCCATTAATTAACTCGGTATGTGTTTCTCTGAGAACAATGGAGACGTTTCTTTGTGCTCTTGTATATTTTAAAGGCCATTTTTTTAATTCTACTGAAATAGAGGTAAAATACTAGCATTTCTTCTCATGTATTCCCACCACTTCGTCTTATCCTCTTGCCCTTTTGAAAAAGTAATCCTTAATTTTTTCCTCCCTTTTGAATTTTCACCACTTTTCTTGCCTTTTGCATCATCGCCCATATTGCAGCAATTTGCATCATTCTCAGAGGTGGAAGAAGTACTCAGATGCTTTACTCAAGTGCAAGTAGTAATACCACGGTGTATACATATTCTGTAGCAAGTACAATCTCTGCATTCACTGTTTTACCTGAGTAGAAGTACAAAAGTAGAAGTATTGAGATATACTTAAAGTACTCAAACTAGCCATGCATTACTTTCTACATAACGAAATAATTTGTTATCTGTATTTTGTATTCATGAGAAAGACCTGCAAGGAAACGCGTATCTAAAGCTATACCACGGTGTAGAAATACCATCCATCCATCCATCCATCTTCTCCCGCTTATCCGTGGTCGGGTCGCGGGGGTAGCAGTTCCAGCAGAGAGCCCCAAACTTTCTTGTGTAGAAATACTCCTTCTCTAATTATATTTACATACATTTATTTATTTATTTGTTTGTATATATGTTGTATTAACTATAACTCTGGATCAGTACAAACTTGGAGTAGAAGCATATATAATGGTCACACTTAAAGGGGACCTATCATGCAAAACACACTTCTTGATGTCTTTTATACATGTGTCCCCGGTGCGTCGGGGAACTCACGCAGCGTCAGCAAATGAAACCCTCTCTCTTTTCCTCCGTACCCAAATATTTTAAAAACGGGTGTACAACGAGCGAATACAGATTTGCCGCCGATCTGACGTCAAATCGGCGGCGGACCCACAGAGAGTTGCTATCAGAAACAATGCCTGACGTGTTTTGGACGTAATCTGGTCTTTGTTTACATTAGCATCGCTAACACTCAGAGCTAACCTGTGCCGGAGAGCACGTGTTTAAAAATAAAAAAGGAACCCGCAAGAGACAAAGCATTTGAGCCCCATCCTGTTTCAGAGATAATCCTTGATGTGGTTTAGAACAGGTTGGCGTTTTGTCACAGCAGAATTTAACTTTATCTCCGGTAGAATTCTGATCAGGCATTAGCTCCGCCTCCTCTTTTTTTTTGTAAGCTAAGGACCCAAAATCGAGGGGTTTGAGCAGTATGAGGCACGGCTACAACGGGGGATCTGTTTGGGATGTTAAGCAAACAACTTCACAGACAGGTTTTGTAGAGGTATGGCCCTACAGTATATGTTTCCAGTATAGCATGATAGGTCCACTTTAAGTAAAACCTTAAATTGTACTTAAATCCAGTATGTGGGTGTCTTTACTGCAAGTGTAATTTTAGTTTCATTCAGGTCAATTGAGCCACTTTTCCTTTCATCTTCAGATCCTCTCGCCTCTCCGTCTGTTTTTCTCTCAAAGCTGTTACATCTCTACCTCAAATCCATGCCTGTCCTTTTTATTTGTACTCC
>CM070485.1:3252914-3275414 GCA_036324585.1 Champsocephalus esox | reverse complement strand
AGGTGGGGTAGGTACGTTTGAGAAACCGGCTCGAGATACGCTTTGTTTGTTATATTCCATGGAATGCTCTTAACGTCCCGATAGCAATGAATATCTGAAGTGCTTTGACAACAAATCCATAAAACATCATCAGTGGAAGCCGTGGCGCTGTAAAAATCTCGACCAATCATCTGAGCCGGCTAAAGTAACTGGACGGCCTACCTGCCTGTCAGCCTTCCATTGGGGCACACACTGACCCTCGTGCCCTCATTGGTCGTGTGCGCGTTCGTGTGTGTTGGGGGAGGGGCTCTGTGAGGAAGGGGCAGATTTCTTCCGGCTGTGTATTTTCAAATTCTAGCGCACTCGAGCTGCTTTCTCCTAAATTACCCACCCCACCTTTAAGTGGCATTTTCCATGGAGATGTTGTACTTGCAAAGCGTAACTGAAGTCCAAACCCTTGGTATCATTTATGTAGAAAGAGGTGTCGAGCGTATTTCGTGACGCGCTGGGAGGATGTTGGGAGTACATCCTGCCGTTCTGTTTTGGTCCCCGTGCGTCGGCCTTGTTTACTATGTGATCCCGAGGGGCGTGTTGTTCACACACCTGCCTACACTCTGTCAGATTGCCGTGCTCGCTGGAGATGCATCGCGTCTGTGTGTTTGACGTGTCCATGTTCCGAAAGGCTCGTGTTTTGCCTTCGCTCCTCGCGCTCTCGCTCAGTTGAGGATCGCGTATTTATGTGGGCTTGTATACACACTCCTCGTCTCGCGCTCCACCAAAGCCTCCGGCGCTGAACACAGGCGATGCAATGTGTTTCCATCCGACTGCTTTCAACTCTCGTTCACCCGCTTTCTGAACTCCCAGACAGGTCCGTCTTTAGAAAGGCGTCGTGTTGTGTGTTCGTCCTGCAACACATTTGATATGAAGCTGACATTAGTGAAGAGAGAGGAAGTGGACACACAGGAAAGAAGACATAGCTCAAACGTTATAACGGTTACATATATTTAACATAATAAATAAAGAGAGTGTACATGAATAATGAAGTCTATTAATGTCCTCGTTGGTGTTAAAGCACAGTCACTGTCTGCATGGCAGGACTTCTAAATGTTATCATCAGTTTTGACCAGATATTCTCTGATGTGTAATGTTTAAGATGTCTATAAGTTGCTGTTCTATTGCATTCCTCTTAAGATCAGATCAGAAAGATGTGTTTTTTAAATCATCAGGCACCGATCATCCTGTTGCTCACTGGCGTGTGTGTACTCTCAACAGTGCCTGCATTGAGTTTGAATGCTGTCGTCTTAAATCACAAACGGTCGCTGTGCGCTCACCAAAAGTGAAGATAGTGGAAGTTACTCGACCAGCCGCAATTACGGTACGTCCACACAGCCGCGTTAGACGAATCTTCCAACGCTTCTCTGCCCATTTGACTTTTAATGGGGATGACGTCACTTTGCCTCGCTTTTCGCCAAACTGCATTGTGGGGGAGCGAAGAGAAGACTTCCAGGATTCCAAAGTTGAGCAATGTTCAACTTTTGAAGCTGAGCTGGAAGCGCCAGCCAATCAAACACGTTTATGCAAATCTAACAGTTGAAGCGCTAGCCAATCAAACCGCGTGTAAGCAGGGAGAACCAGACCGGAGGAACCAGCGTGGAGGGAGGTGGCAGAGACAGTGGGTGAAACTGGTAGGTTTTCGCCTGTTTGGGGAGTTTATATATATATATATATTGCTCGCATAAAATCCCCGGGGTTTTTTGCTTTGTATGTCGGGGGCGGGACATTCATGTGATTGGTTGTTGATCGCGTTGCTCACAAAAAATCCCCAAGCTGTCAGACACGCCCAGCTCCAAGACTTTCAAGATTTTTGAAAAGCTGCTGTGTGGACGTACCGTTACGGTAGCTACGTCCACACAGCCGCGTTAAAAAAATCTTGGAGCTGGGCGTGTCTGACAGCTTGGGGATTTTTTGCGAGCAACAACCAATCACATGAATCTCCCGCCCCCGACATGCAAAGCAAAAAACCCCAGGGATTTTATACGAACAATATATATATATATATATAAAAACTCCCCAAACAGGCGAAACCCTACCAGTTCCACCCACTGTCTCTGCCACCTCCCTCCATGCTGGTTCCTCCGGTTTGGATCCCGTACGTTGTTAGCGACTGGTCGTAAAGAACCGGGTGATTTTCTACCGCAATAACTTCTCCTCCATTTTCAGGAATATAGAAATGAACTGCGGTCTGGTTCTCCCTGCTTGCACGCGCTTTGATTGGCTAGCGCTTCTACTGGCAGATTTGCATAAACGTGTTTGATTGGCTGACGCTTCCAGCTCGGCTTCAAAAGTTGAACATTGCTCAACTTTTGAATCCTGGAAATCTCCGCTTCGCATCCCACAATGCAGTTCGGCGAAAAGTGAGGCAACGTGACGTCACCCCATTCAAAGTGAATGGGCAGAAGCGTTGGAAGATGTTTTAACGCTGCTGTGTGGGCGGGCCGTTACAGCTGCTCCCGCACACACGGTACTCAGCAAAGTAAGAATAACACGGGTGATTCGTTCACTATTCATCACATCAATCTCCCACGAATCTCCCGCCCCGGACACACAAGCACGCGGTTTGATTGGCTTGAGCTTGTACTGGCATATGATTCGATTGGCTGACGCCCCCGCTGAAGCTTCAAAAGTAGAACATTGCTCGAAGCGTTTGAAGCTTCAACGCCGACGCTGTGTGGACGTACCGTTACAGTTGAGTGTGTGATTTGAGACAACACGACACGGTAGAGATTCCCACACTGCATACATGTCCCCAGTGTACCACAGATCAGACTAAGCAGAGGACAAAAGGAAGTGTCCTCATTGAGTCCCAGCACTGCTCTCCATCCAATCAGGTGGAGGCTGAGTGGAGGACACGAGGATATCCTGCTATCGGCATCACCGTAGACAGATGGAGGGGAACGTGTCCCGAACAGCGGGAGAGTCCTGAGGGAGAGATGTGCTTCTGCTCTCCTCTGATACACTTCACTGTCCACTTGCATCCTTCCTCCTCCTCCTCCTCCTCCTCTCCCTGTTGGACTCTCCTGCCTCGACCGTGATTTGTTTTGTTCTCCTCTAATGTTATCTGCTGCTATCCTCAGAGGCTCACGACGGACGGTGTGTGTACACTAGCCTCGAGTGAAGCGTCACATCACCATGCTTAAGAGTGTGTGTGTGTGTGTGTGTGTGTGGTGGGGTCTTTGTGAAAAAGAAAGGGCCGCAGAGACAGAGCGCTGGCATGCAGACAAACATGGCTTCACTCCACATTCACAAGACGATGTTTACTATCTACTTGTTGACAGATACTCTCAAGGCACCCTGGGAGAAACAGGCTGACTTGGAAATCTCAGCGAAAAAAACCCTCTGCCATCGAATGTAGTTTCTAGCTTTTTAATCCCCTTTTCTGTTCCCGGTGGCGGCCATCTTAGTGTGTTTTCTCTCTTCACGGTGGCCTTGCGGTGCAGTTCGGGTTGATTATGATGTCGTCGGTAGCTGTGGCTGAGTCTCCGTGAAGCCACTGTGCAAAGACAAGACACAACATTGGGTAATATACGACTTTGGAGACCTGCGACTGCACACAACCAGGGATTTTATTGCATGTTGTTGCATATGGTTCTGATTTGGGTTGAAGCTGGAGCGCAGACACTCAGCCACACACAGGCAGAAGCACACAGACACACAGACACACACACACAGACACACACAGGCAGAAGCACACAGACACACAGACACACACAGGCCGAAGCACACAGACACACAGACACACACAGGCCGAAGCACACAGACACTCAGCCACACACAGGCAGAAGCACACAGACACTCAGCCACACACAGGCAGAAGCACACAGACACACACACACACAGGCCGAAGCACACAGACACTCAGCCACACACAGGCAGAAGCACACAGACAAACAGACACACACAGGCCGAAGCACACAGACAAACAGACACACACACACACACACACACACACACACAGGCCGAAGCACACAGACACACAGACACACACAAAGTACATTCACTCAAGTGTTTCATCCAATCACTTCAGTATTTAAGTTCAACGCTACTTTATACTTCGTCTCCACTACATCTTATAAGTAAATATTGTACTTTTACAGCACTTGATTCATTTTACACCCTTTTCTAAAGAATATTTGACATACAAAATAATCTAATAACCCTTTACATAATGCATGGCAGATTAAAGATTAAACCACTAGAATAATTTAGGTAACATTATCCAAAATATAACAAAAAGTACTTCAATGCTACTTCATGCCACAATATTAACATTTTAATAATGTCAGATATATAATAATATAAAGTACTTTTACTCGTGATAATTTAAGTACATTTTGTTAATAACATTCAAAGGATTGTATTTAAGGGAAATTGTAAATGAAGGACTTTTTAAAGTGACGTATTTTGACAACAACGCATACAGATGTAGCACCCCAGATAGGACTCACATGGGTGTGTCCCAGTCAAAAGCCCAGCGGATGCCAGTGGCTGGGGAGTGAATTAAACATTATGTTGTTAAATAATAACTTGGTGATGTTTAGTAAATGATTACATGTCTCTTATTTAGCACAGAATATGATCTTATCGGTGACATATGGATCTTAACAAATATCCGCTATATCAGATACCTGTAGATCAGCTGTTTATTTCACATGAGTTCCAGTGTGGCAGCTTTTCACGGCTCCCCCTGGTGGATCCATGACCCATTGCTGCTGGTTTCATTATAATTAAATGTATTTATCAAGGGGGCGTTTCAAGTCCTGCGGGGGGGTTTTCCTTTTCAGCAGGGGCCCACCCCGTGCCGATCACGGACCCGCACGGGTAGGCGTCTGAAATGAAGCGCTACATCTGTAGATATCCCTAAATAAAGCATCTGAATACTTCTTCCAGCATCGATGGCAAATACTCAAATACTGATTGCATCTGAGTAACCAGGATGCCAATGACTTTGTTCATGGGATTTGACAAACCTTTATTGCTGTAATCCAATCTCTGAGGTCATTTCATTGGATTACATGGATATAACCTTGCTAAGCACACACGTGAAAACACACACATGCTGTACACACACATCTGTACACACATCTGTAAATCAGCATGTATTTCCTCTACTCTCCGTATCCATGCTCTTCGGCTCTCTGACCTCACTCTGCTTTATTCCCGATGGCTGCTCTTGCAGTTAATTGCCCGTCGTGGTCAGCGTGCCCTTATCGAGTTTTCTTAATTATATATATCCTGTGCCGGTCACGGACTCATTACTTTAATAGCTCCGCTCCGACAACAATTACAACGCAGGAACCAGCAGTGATTTCACTCATGGCTTTCTGACATGTCTTTATAATCTCTGAGGCCATGTAGAAATGCTTGTTAAGTAGAAAATAGTGGTTCCTAAAGTTTGTATGTTTCTAATTCAAGTCGAGCATAAACAACGAGGGGGAAATGTGAAGGTATTGTGGAGGGAAAGCTTCGAGGATGAATAGACGTTGAGTGCAATATGCACTAAGCGTCCTTCGGAAAGTGGTTTGGAGTTGTCTACGCTTTGTGGTTCCTCATTCCTCATTCCTCATTCCTCATTTCAAGACTAAACAAACACTAAGAGTCATACAGTAAGTATTCATGAACAAAATAAGTATTCTGCTTCTTCAATAAAGCCTACAGTGATCTGTAAGAGTTAAAGAGTCCTCTCCTGCTGATGTTCAGGTGTATATCAGTATGTAGTGTCTCTACTTTAAAGAGTCCTCTCCTGCTGATGTTCAGGTGTATATCAGTATGTAGTGTCTCTACTTTAAAGAGTCCTCTCCTGCTGATGTTCAGGTGCATATCAGTATGTAGTGTCTCTACTTTAAAGAGTCCTCTCCTGCTGATGTTCAGGTGCATATCAGTATGTAGTATCTCTACTTTAAAGAGTCCTCTCCTGCTGATGTTCAGGTGTATATCAGTATGTAGTGACTCTACTGTAAAGAGTCCTCTCCTGCTGATGTTCAGGTGTATATCAGTATGTAGTGTCTCTACTTTAAAGAGTCCTCTCCTGCTGATGTTCAGGTGTATATCAGTATGTAGTGTCTCTACTTTAAAGAGTCCTCTCCTGCTGATGTTCAGGTGTATATCAGTATGTAGTCACTAACACACTCAGACAGTTCAGATGTCGAAGCACCACCTCTTTGAAAAGAGCATCGGGAGGTAACTAGGTCAACACCTTATCCTATGAATTATTCATCCCCGCCTCATTATCTAAAAGGAACGTTTTTGTTTAGTCAAGTCGAGTTGAGGGAAATTGTCGTTGTGCTCATTTGATAATCTCACACACAACAGCGTTCCAGTACTCTTTCCCCCCCATTTCCTGTCACGTATCAAACTCTATTTCTGCACCAAACAAAGCCAGTCGAATCTACCCTGGAATCCAACAGTTATCTGGTGAAATTATTACTTTTCTAACAGTAAATCCAACCGAGGAATGCGTGGACAAGGTATTTCTAAAAGCTCATATTTATAGTTTGTTTGTCTATTTTTTCCCGTGCTGTATGCAGAGTGTCTGGCCCCGCGGGTGAACTCCGAGGTTTATTATTGAACACGAAGCCAGAGGAAGCCAGGTCGTGGCCTAAAGCATAATTCGTACAAGCGGTTATATCTTAGCCTTTTCCCCACATTGCATCATTTCACAACTGTGATGACTGGGGAATTGGGATTTGAACCACTGTGTACTTTCTGCCCTCGGATGAAACGGAGTCAAGTATGGAAAATATGAAAAGTGTATTTTAGTGTGTCATGTTTTGAAGCATCAATTTAAGCAGTTTGGCCGTCGCGTTCTTGGTTCTTTGGAGCCAGAAGTGACTATATTTGGACGATATTGTTAGATATGTTTAGCCATAGATATTAGCTAGCTTGGTTAGCATCTGCAATTCACAATAACCAGGGTTGCCAACTTTGGGCACCTGGCTGGAGTGAGATTTTGATATCATGGGTTTGATTACACTAAATGACTGCTATCGTGTCAGCAGCGGGACCTTAGGATATATATATACAATATATACAAATACACAATATTGGACACAGACTAAAAAGGGCACAACGTTTCATTCACTAATGAAAGTCAAACACATGTGTTATTGTGTGCCTGTCGCGATAAGCAATTCATTGACTTATCGTACGATAAATAAAAATGAACTCGATGCATTTCCATGTACATGAGGATGTAACTCGCAGTTTGAAAGGATGTACTTGAATTATTATCATATATTATCTTTATTATGTCAGTGGTCTAAAATGGTCATGCAACGGTGGCGGCAATATTATCGTTTATCGCAATAATTTCCGGGAAAATGTATCCAACAAAATTAATTATCGTGAGAGGCCTATACATGAAACACACCACACAAACAAATCTACAGACTTACTCCAAACTGCCAAATATATTAATTAACACACTCTATATTGGCCTAGTAGAACAATAAGCAGCAGACTTTTACTTTTGTATCATTTCTACTGGATCGTAGATCTGCGCATGCGCAATACACCTGATTGACCAACCGGCTCCCACTGCTCTGCTGTCTGTGATAATGTTGTTAAGAGTGTTGGGGGCGGGGAGGGAGCTTGAGCAACTGTCAACTCAACATTGTAAATAACCAAAAACGATCGCCGGTTCATCTTGTTGTTTTTGGCGTGAGAATAGTTTGGGCAGCGTGAGAGCGTGAGATTGAGAGTGAAAGCGTGTGTCACACGCCAGATGCGTGAGAGTTGGTAACCCTGCAATACCTTTTATTTGAACAGGAATGCACTCTTTTTGATAGACTGCATTGTATAAGAAGTGGATGTCGTGAACCTCACGTTACTCATTGTTTAGTGGCTGACTGGTTTGAAGCTCCAATTTTGGCATTTTGGTAGCCGCCATCTTGTTTTTCTTGTGCCAGAGTTGACTACATTTAGACGATATTGTTGGAAATATTTAGCTGCTTATTCTAGCTAGCTTGGTTAGCATCTGCAATCCACATTAACTGTTATTCAAACAGGAATGTACATGTTAGTGTGTCACCGATAGACTGCATATAAGAAGTGGATGTGACGTGACTCATTGGTTGGTTGGTGGCTGTTTTGAAGCTTCAATTTGGGCATTCCGTTGGCCGCCATCTTGGTTTTTTGGAGCCAGAAGCGCAAGTATTTTCACGAGTTGGGGAAGAAAGAGTCAGTCACTGATCCTATCTAGTTAGCTTGGTTAGCATCCATAGTTTGCATGATTTGTGAAAGTAATCTGGATGCCAACATACAGTGTCTTTGAATACAAGCAAACAATACTGGTAGCGATGTGTCAATAACATGGTTGCAAAGCCCTTATTTCCGTCTATTTTACTTTCAATTGGACCATCATTTACAAAAGGAACATCATGCTGTATTTCATAAGACTTACAACTAGAGATTGAGACCATAAACTCATCAGAAAAATGTTTAAATGTATTTATGTATTTATTTATAGAAGGACCATGCATACAAAAGCATTACTGTCAGCAAAGAGAAGAGATGCCAGATTATAGCTAATAGCTCATTTCGCTCTGTGGTCCTCAGACAGGTTCATAACAATCAATAAACAAATAATAACATTGCATCATCTCGATCAGTCAAACCATTTTAAAACCTGATTTAAGTAGCTCAATAAATTAATACATAGTACACTTGAAATACACTTACACTTTCTCGGTCACTCAAATAATTATAAAGCCTGATTTAAATACAGGTTACGAACATAATACTTCGTACACTTCAAATACACTTAAATAAAATATCTAAGCTATAGTATGACGGAAATAATGCAGGTTTTTAAGACCCACCGTTTGGTGTCATTTAGAGACGTTCTCATGCTTCTTTTTCATTTCATTTCAAACCTTTATTTACCCAGGTGTATCCCATTGAGATCATTGATCTCTTTCTCAAGGGAGACCTGCTCGAGCAGTTCCACATGAAACATAAAAACATAAACCGAACAACAAAAGGACATCATTTACATAATGATCCACATGAACAGGTACCAATCGCTTCCGATTGAGTAGCATCCAACCGAGCTTTAGAAACATTTAGTGGCACCAGATTGCTCAGTTTCCATTTAATTTGCAGACTGTTCCAAGACAGAGGAGCTGCATCTAAAAGCTGCTTCCTTAAGACAGTCCTAGCAGTTGGCACGTTTAATAAAACCACAGCATTCGATCTCAGGCAGCAGCCACTTACACTTCTCCGTGAGACCAGGGAGCAGATATAAGATGGAAGTTTCCCTAGCATGGCTTTGTATGTGAAAATGTACCAGTGACTGAGCCTCCGTACAGTTAGTGAAGGAAACCAGCCCTTGCACACAGGGTGCAGTGAAGGGTTAATGCTTTACAGTTTGTCACACATCTCAGAGCGCTGTGATACGCAGCATCTAACTGGACCAGGTGCATTCATATAGACCAGATCCCCAGAGTCCAGTACAGGTCAAAGGTCACAGAGCCTTCTCCTGGCCTCAAGCGAGAAGCAGGACTTGTTCCTGTAGAAGAACCCTAGCCTCACCGTCAGCTTTTAAGCAGGTTAGTGACCTGTTGAAAGTGATAGAGAGGAAGTTCAAGTTATGACAAGACAACAATAACCTTTTAAAAATGTTCGACAAATTGAGGTCCGTAGGTCTCGTAAGGAACATTATTAAACGCAGGGATGATTACGTGACTTCCAGCGACTCTTCTGTTGTTCCTCGCTGCTTTAATAAGGGAGGTGTTTATGTTGGAGCCTCAGTGGATCTCAGTCTCACTTTAAATACATTGTTCGTGACGCATCACCCCCACATGACCCTCCAATCCTCAAACGTGTCTTCCTCACATCTTTCTCCACCTTTCAAATCCTTTTTCCTTTTACTGTAAACCATCCCAGATCCTCGTCATGTTTGAGACGCACTTAAAAATAACTGTTCGGACTCCGGGGCATTCTTAAAATTAAAGAAATACATATTAAAAGAAGCAGCTGCATGTCTTTAAACTGTTTTACAACGCAAGACAACAACCCTTTGACAAAAGGAAATCCTTTTAGAATAAAAAGTGGAATTATCTCCACCGCCCGCCGGGCAGATTTTTTCATACGCGTTCAGAAAATATAATATTTTAAGACTCTGTGCGCTAGAATAAACGATTGGGTATAAGATGCATATGACTCCCAGTGGGTGGCTTAAAGAAAAGAGCAAGGGGGTTTATCAGCAATACATAAAGAGTAGTTTGCATGTTGTTCGGGTTAAAAGGGGAAATGAGATGAATAAATATAGCTGTTGTTTGCTCGTACAAGAACACAAAGCCACAGGCTGCCAATACATGCTTTAAAATCCTCTGTTGTGTCTCTGACATGCTCGTCCTCACACACACACACACACACACACACTTTCCTCCCCATCCTCGGGTCCTTCAGTTCCTGTATATTTTAGCATGTATATGAATCTCATGATTTGTAATGGCTCTAATTGGCTATAGCTCGTCGCTCTGGAGCGGCTTTAATCTTTTGTGTGTCAAGGGCTCGCCTGAATGAATCAGTACTTGTCTGCGTTTCACTCACCCGTGTTCCTCCGCCTCCCCTCTCCTCGGCGAGAGCGCCATTCAGCAAAGAAATGCAGTGTGAAAAATGCTGGGTTTGTATTTTGCAAAGCGTGGAGATAATGCATCACCGGCTGATATCAGACTGAGTGGCTTTTTGTAGGTTTGTTTACAGAGCTGGAGTCAGGGAATTAGACGTTTACTCAAGTGTGTGTTGACAGAACTATTATGTGCAGTATTTTGTATTGATGTAACGATATATCGAATATCGCGATATCGCGGTAAATAAACGTCTCAATACCGTCGTGAGACTGACCGAATCTACCGCGATTTTTTTTTGTAAACCTTTATTGAACCAGATGGTCCCAATGAGATCATCAATCTCTTTCAAGGGAGACCTGTCCAACATGGCAGCACGTAGGTTACAACATGAACATAAAACCACAGATGACAAAAAAGGACATGGTATGTACAGGGCTACATGCACACACCTACAGACATGGACACGTACCAACAGTATCTCTATATCTCTGTCACTAAGCCTCACCTTCTTGGACACAACTGTATTGTTGTTGAAGTGGTGGAGAAACGATGCACAGTTTGACCCACTGCTGTCCCCCAGGGCCAAAGCATATCTCTCTGTCCCAGCGACACCAGAACCAAGCGAGAGAGTTGTTTCCACAGCAGGGGATTTTGAAAACGCCCGAACATCCCAGCTTCTACCTGGACGTGCTCATATCCCCAAAGGATAACCTTGATGACGCTGAGTGAGTGAGTTAGAGTTGAGTTACTTGAAAAACTAAAGTGAAACTTGATTTATTCTATTGCAGGGTCTGACACTGATTATTATATTGTTGACACTTTAAAATACTACTATCCTACTAAAATGCGGCACAAATCAGATGTATTATTTAATAAAGAAAAAGAAATTCAAGTAAAAAAATAAATAAATAAATCCTTTATTTTTCAATATCGCGATAAATATCGTACCGTGGACTTTGTATCGCGATATTATCGTACCGTGAGTTGTTGGTATCGTTACATCCCTAGCATGTTGCCTTAGAGTGCATGTTTCCAGAGGCTTAACATAAGTATTTTGTATTATATTGGCATTGTATGGTGGTCGACATGTGCTAACGCACTACAGCGACCCAACGCACTTCCAACGATGCAAATAAGAAACGTTCCAAAACAGTCAGTAAAGGAAAATCTTCACCAACTTGAGGAGACTTGTGCCGCCTTTACTTAAAAAGCTGCAAATACAACACGCTGCTTGGGTAGATTGAAAAGTCAAGTGAACTCCAGTTCCGTTTGAAGTTGTTTGAGACTAAAATAGACGGCTTGGTGTGATTGTGATGCTGATTTGTGCGCTCACAGTTGCGTATGTTATCTTCAATCTCTTCTTTTCAAATACATTGTACAGCTTTGCATGTTCAAGTCTTTGTGTGTGTGTGTGTGGTGTGTGTGTGTGTGTGTGTGTGTGTGTGTGTGTGTGTGTGTGTGTGTGTGTGTGTGTGTGTGTGGGAACCCAGGTGTGTGTGTGTGTGTGTGTGCAAGTGAGACCATTATCATGTTCACACCGTGCCACTCTCCTCGGGGCAGAATCAAGGCTTTCGTTTTTCTCCGAGACAAACTCCGAGAGGTGTTGAAGGAAAGCATCATTAGCTTCTGGTGGAAACATCTCTTTGTCTTAGATTGATATCAGTGTGTAGTGTCTCTACTTTAAAGAGTCCTCTCCTGCTGATGTTCAGGTGTATATCAGTATGTAGTGTCTCTACTTTAAAGAGTCCTCTCCTGCTGATGTTCAGGTGTATATCAGTATGTAGTGTCTCTACTTTAAAGAGTCCTCTCCTGCTGATGTTCAGGTGTATATCAGTATGTAGTGTCTCTACTTTAAAGAGTCCTCTCCTGCTGATGTTCAGGTGTATATCAGTATGTAGTGTCTCTACTTTAAAGAGTCCTCTCCTGCTGATGTTCAGGTGTATATCAGTATGTAGTGTCTCTACTTTAAAGAGTCCTCTCCTGCTGATGTTCAGGTGTATATCAGTATGTAGTGTCTCTACTTTAAAGAGTCCTCTCCTGCTGATGTTCAGGTGTATATCAGTATGTAGTGTCTCTACTTTAAAGAGTCCTCTCCTGCTGATGTTCAGGTGTATATCAGTATGTAGTGTCTCTACTTTAAAGAGTCCTCTCCTGCTGATGTTCAGGTGTATATCAGTATGTAGTGTCTCTACTTTAAAGAGTCCTCTCCTGCTGATGTTCAGGTGTATATCAGTATGTAGTGTCTCTACTTTAAAGAGTCCTCTCCTGCTGATGTTCAGGTGTATATCAGTGTGTAGTGTCTCTACTTTAAAGAGTCCTCTCCTGCTGATGTTCAGGTGTATATCAGTACGTAGTGTCTCTACTTTAAAGAGTCCTCTCCTGCTGATGTTCAGGTGTATATCAGTATGTAGTGTCTCTACTTTAAAGAGTCCTCTCCTGCTGATGTTCAGGTGTATATCAGTATGTAGTGTCTCTACTTTAAAGAGTCCTCTCCCGCTGATGTCCAGGTGTATATCAGTGTGTAGTGTCTCTACTTTAAAGAGTTCTCTCCTGCTGATGTTCAGGTGTATATCAGTATGTAGTGTCTCTACTTTAAAGAGTCCTCTCCTGCTGATGTTCAGGTGTATATCAGTATGTAGTGTCTCTACTTTAAAGAGTCCTCTCCTGCTGATGTTCAGGTGTATATCAGTATGTAGTGTCTCTACTTTAAAGAGTCCTCTCCTGCTGATGTTCAGGTGTATATCAGTATGTAGTGTCTCTACTTTAAAGAGTCCTCTCCTGCTGATGTTCAGGTGTATATCAGTATGTAGTGTCTCTACTTTAAAGAGTCCTCTCCTGCTGATGTTCAGGTGTATATCAGTATGTAGTGTCTCTACTTTAAAGAGTCCTCTCCTGCTGATGTTCAGGTGTATATCAGTATGTAGTGTCTCTACTTTAAAGAGTCCTCTCCTGCTGATGTTCAGGTGTATATCAGTATGTAGTGTCTCTACTTTAAAGAGTCCTCTCCTGCTGATGTTCAGGTGTATATCAGTATGTAGTGTCTCTACTTTAAAGAGTCCTCTCCTGCTGATGTTCAGGTGTATATCAGTATGTAGTGTCTCTACTTTAAAGAGTCCTCTCCTGCTGATGTTCAGGTGTATATCAGTATGTAGTGTCTCTACTTTAAAGAGTCCTCTCCTGCTGATGTTCAGGTGTATATCAGTATGTAGTGTCTCTACTTTAAAGAGTCCTCTCCTGCTGATGTTCAGGTGTATATCAGTATGTAGTGTCTCTACTTTAAAGAGTCCTCTCCTGCTGATGTTCAGGTGTATATCAGTATGTAGTGTCTCTACTTTAAAGAGTCCTCTCCTGCTGATGTTCAGGTGTATATCAGTGTGTAGTGTCTCTACTTTAAAGAGTCCTCTCCTGCTGATGTTCAGGTGTATATCAGTATGTAGTGTCTCTACTTTAAAGAGTCCTCTCCTGCTGATGTTCAGGTGTATTATCAGTATGTAGTGTCTCTACTTTAAAGAGTCCTCTCCTGCTGATGTTCAGGTGTATATCAGTATGTAGTGTCTCTACTTTAAAGAGTCCTCTCCTGCTGATGTTCAGGTGTATATCAGTATGTAGTGTCTCTACTTTAAAGAGTCCTCTCCTGCTGATGTTCAGGTGTATATCAGTATGTAGTGTCTCTACTTTAAAGAGTCCTCTCCTGCTGATGTTCAGGTGTATATCAGTATGTAGTGTCTCTACTTTAAAGAGTCCTCTCCTGCTGATGTTCAGGTGTATATCAGTATGTAGTGTCTCTACTTTAAAGAGTCCTCTCCTGCTGATGTTCAGGTGTATATCAGTATGTAGTGTCTCTACTTTAAAGAGTCCTCTCCTGCTGATGTTCAGGTGTATATCAGTATGTAGTGTCTCTACTTTAAAGAGTCCTCTCCTGCTGATGTTCAGGTGTATATCAGTATGTAGTGTCTCTACTTTAAAGAGTCCTCTCCTGCTGATGTTCAGGTGTATATCAGTATGTAGTGTCTCTACTTTAAAGAGTCCTCTCCTGCTGATGTTCAGGTGTATATCAGTATGTAGTGTCTCTACTTTAAAGAGTCCTCTCCTGCTGATGTTCAGGTGTATATCAGTATGTAGTGTCTCTACTTTAAAGAGTCCTCTCCTGCTGATGTTCAGGTGTATATCAGTGTGTAGTGTCTCTACTTTAAAGAGTCCTCTCCTGCTGATGTTCAGGTGTATATCAGTATGTAGTGTCTCTACTTTAAAGAGTCCTCTCCTGCTGATGTTCAGGTGTATATCAGTATGTAGTGTCTCTACTTTAAAGAGTCCTCTCCTGCTGATGTTCAGGTGTATATCAGTATGTAGTGTCTCTACTTTAAAGAGTCCTCTCCTGCTGATGTTCAGGTGTATATCAGTATGTAGTGTCTCTACTTTAAAGAGTCCTCTCCTGCTGATGTTCAGGTGTATATCAGTGTGTAGTGTCTCTACTTTAAAGAGTCCTCTCCTGCTGATGTTCAGGTGTATATCAGTATGTAGTGTCTCTACTTTAAAGAGTCCTCTCCTGCTGATGTTCAGGTGTATATCAGTATGTAGTGTCTCTACTTTAAAGAGTCCTCTCCTGCTGATGTTCAGGTGTATATCAGTATGTAGTGTCTCTACTTTAAAGAGTCCTCTCCTGCTGATGTTCAGGTGTATATCAGTATGTAGTGTCTCTACTTTAAAGAGTCCTCTCCTGCTGATGTTCAGGTGTATTATCAGTATGTAGTGTCTCTACTTTAAAGAGTCCTCTCCTGCTGATGTTCAGGTGTATATCAGTATGTAGTGTCTCTACTTTAAAGAGTCCTCTCCTGCTGATGTCCAGGTGTATATCAGTATGTAGTGTCTCTACTTTAAAGAGTCCTCTCCTGCTGATGTTCAGGTGTATATCAGTATGTAGTGTCTCTACTTTAAAGAGTCCTCTCCTGCTGATGTTCAGGTGTATATCAGTATGTAGTGTCTCTACTTTAAAGAGTCCTCTCCTGCTGATGTTCAGGTGTATATCAGTATGTAGTGTCTCTACTTTAAAGAGTCCTCTCCTGCTGATGTTCAGGTGTATATCAGTATGTAGTGTCTCTACTTTAAAGAGTCCTCTCCTGCTGATGTTCAGGTGTATATCAGTATGTAGTGTCTCTACTTTAAAGAGTCCTCTCCTGCTGATGTTCAGGTGTATATCAGTATGTAGTGTCTCTACTTTAAAGAGTCCTCTCCTGCTGATGTTCAGGTGTATATCAGTATGTAGTGTCTCTACTTTAAAGAGTCCTCTCCTGCTGATGTTCAGGTGTATATCAGTATGTAGTGTCTCTACTTTAAAGAGTCCTCTCCTGCTGATGTTCAGGTGTATATCAGTATGTAGTGTCTCTACTTTAAAGAGTCCTCTCCTGCTGATGTTCAGGTGTATATCAGTATGTAGTGTCTCTACTTTAAAGAGTCCTCTCCTGCTGATGTTCAGGTGTATATCAGTATGTAGTGTCTCTACTTTAAAGAGTCCTCTCCTGCTGATGTTCAGGTGTATATCAGTATGTAGTGTCTCTACTTTAAAGAGTCCTCTCCTGCTGATGTTCAGGTGTATATCAGTATGTAGTGTCTCTACTTTAAAGAGTCCTCTCCTGCTGATGTTCAGGTGTATATCAGTATGTAGTGTCTCTACTTTAAAGAGTCCTCTCCTGCTGATGTTCAGGTGTATATCAGTATGTAGTGTCTCTACTTTAAAGAGTCCTCTCCTGCTGATGTTCAGGTGTATATCAGTATGTAGTGTCTCTACTTTAAAGAGTCCTCTCCTGCTGATGTTCAGGTGTATATCAGTATGTAGTGTCTCTACTTTAAAGAGTCCTCTCCTGCTGATGTTCAGGTGTATATCAGTATGTAGTGTCTCTACTTTAAAGAGTCCTCTCCTGCTGATGTTCAGGTGTATATCAGTATGTAGTGTCTCTACTTTAAAGAGTCCTCTCCTGCTGATGTTCAGGTGTATATCAGTATGTAGTGTCTCTACTTTAAAGAGTCCTCTCCTGCTGATGTTCAGGTGTATATCAGTATGTAGTGTCTCTACTTTAAAGAGTCCTCTCCTGCTGATGTTCAGGTGTATATCAGTATGTAGTGTCTCTACTTTAAAGAGTCCTCTCCTGCTGATGTTCAGGTGTATATCAGTATGTAGTGTCTCTACTTTAAAGAGTCCTCTCCTGCTGATGTTCAGGTGTATATCAGTATGTAGTGTCTCTACTTTAAAGAGTCCTCTCCTGCTGATGTCAGGTGTATATCAGTATGTAGTGTCTCTACTTTAAAGAGTCCTCTCCTGCTGATGTTCAGGTGTATATCAGTATGTAGTGTCTCTACTTTAAAGAGTCCTCTCCTGCTGATGTTCAGGTGTATATCAGTATGTAGTGTCTCTACTTTAAAGAGTCCTCTCCTGCTGATGTTCAGGTGTATATCAGTATGTAGTGTCTCTACTTTAAAGAGTCCTCTCCTGCTGATGTTCAGGTGTATATCAGTATGTAGTGTCTCTACTTTAAAGAGTCCTCTCCTGCTGATGTTCAGGTGTATATCAGTATGTAGTGTCTCTACTTTAAAGAGTCCTCTCCTGCTGATGTCTCAGGTGTATATCAGTATGTAGTGTCTCTTCTTTAAAGAGTCCTCTCCTGCTGATGTTCAGGTGTATATCAGTATGTAGTGTCTCTACTTTAAAGAGTCCTCTCCTGCTGATGTTCAGGTGTATATCAGTATGTAGTGTCTCTACTTTAAAGAGTCCTCTCCTGCTGATGTCTAGGTGTATATCAGCATGTAGTGTCTCTTCTTTAAAGAGTCCTCTCCTGCTGATGTTCAGGTGTATATCAGTATGTAGTGTCTCTACTTTAAAGAGTCCTCTCCTGCTGATGTTCAGGTGTATATCAGTATGTAGTGTCTCTACTTTAAAGAGTCCTCTCCTGCTGATGTTCAGGTGTATATCAGTATGTAGTGTCTCTACTTTAAAGAGTCCTCTCCTGCTGATGTTCAGGTGTATATCAGTATGTAGCGTCTCTACTTTAAAGAGTCCTCTCCTGCTGATGTTCAGGTGTATATCAGTATGTAGTGTCTCTACTTTAAAGAGTCCTCTCCTGCTGATGTTCAGGTGTATATCAGTATGTAGTTCATCTCCATGCTTTAATGTTCAAAAAGCTCTTTATTTTTCTCACACTGCCTGTGCTGCAGCACCTCTTTTCACCCTCCGTCTGAAACCAGGGATTGAAACTCCCTCTGAACGGGAAACAGGGATCACCCTGCGTATGACAGGGAAAACCCCAAACGGCAGGAAATAGAAAGGGCCTCTTTAAACGCCAACGCTTGGAATTTAAAGTGCCGTGAAAACTCGATAGATATTTGAGTATCTTTTATTTGTTTTTTCATTGCTCTTTTGACCGCCATTTCTTTGTCGCGCTACGAGATCAATCACTCATCTTCTTGTTTCACCTCTCCTCTGGAAAAGATGGACAGCAGGTGTGTGTGGACACCTGTTGACTCTCCTCTAACCCCGTACAGATTGTGGTTCAACGTGAGTCAAGTGCACGGCCATGCTCTCATCCCATCTGCTTCTTGATCCATGGAGCCGGCGGAGGGATATATAGGGCCGAGTGATGCGTCATGTTACCTCGCTGCCGAGAGAGCTATGTGTATGTACGTGAGACCGCGTGGGCGGGCGAGCTGCGGTTCTGCACTGAAGAGAGGAATACACGTGCATATGCTCGGCTGCAGATATTACGTGCATTACGGGACGTTTGTAGAAAGATGTGCAGAAAACACACGACGGCGGTGAATAATGGAAATAAACCCGAGCACCTCTCGAGTTTCTGTACATCTAACCGGGGTGGGGAAGAAGAGCGGGAGTTATTTCTGTTCTGGGAATGCGTTAAGCGATGAGGACAGGTTTTCAGGTCTCGTCTAATTGCTGCGTCCCCGAAAAGCTGACAGTTTGACGCTGAGTTTGACAAAAGCAGCGGGAGAATGGAGGCAGGGGGTGAAGGGGTTAGGAGGAAGGAAGAAAGGAAGGAGGGAGGGACGGTGGGTGGTAATCTCATATCTCTACCTCCCAGGGAAGTGCCGCTGCTTTTAATTGAACCATATCTTAAACTGCTCTGTAACTTTTATCCATGTATTTTTTCTTTTAATGTTTCTTTTATTATCCTTTCTTTTGAATGACTGATTTCAAACGCCATTTTCTTAATGTCTTTCATTTTTTGTAAAGCGCTTTGAATTGCCTTGTGTTGAAAGGTGCTTGCCTTTCCAGATGCAGGTTTTCTCTGATCCTCCCGATGGGTTAACATCGCCTCATCGTTTAAAACACTGCACTACCGCTGCTCTGTCAGCTTAATGACCTTTGGTGTGCTGTCCTGTGCAGGCAGCCGTCTGATCCCTCCTATAGGGGCCAGATTACATCTTTCTGCACCCCAACGTCTATTTTTAATTGATCCACTAAGCCAGGGGTGTCAAACTCAAGGCCCGGGGGCCAAATCCGGCCCGCGACCTAATTTTATGTGGCCCGAAAGAGCTTGCAAAGAATATAATATACAATACAATTGGTGTAACTGTTGAATATTTGCTTTCAATTATTTGCCCCAGACTTCTGCTTTCAGGCGTAGTTATTCAGGAAGATATTACCAGAACTGATAATAATCCAATGCAGGGCCAACAATGTAATATAATACATTAGTTCATATTTATTATATATTTACATATATAGTTATATATAATTAAAATTAAAACCGGCCCTTCACCATAATGCTGATGTGGCCCAGGATGAAATTGAGTTTGACACCCCTGCACTAAGCCAAACAGAAACACAAGTTGTCTTTACCAATATCATCCACGAATATTAAGCATTGGAGAAAGAAATCTGGACTTTCTGTCCACCTAATATCATGTTCTGGAGCTCTTAACCTCGTCCAATCGCTGATGAGATGTCTTTGTCATGGGAACAAAACAAAACTAAAGCTTTAATGCCAAAAAGGCAGGCACAGGCACTAAGATATATAGACAGTTAGAAAGATAAATACTTGATAGATGTCAAGATACTAAGACTACCTTTGTGGAGAACAAAGTTCTGGTCAAGAGAGCTAATAGAATATATATATATTGGGACGGATGAAACGCCTCTTGAATGGTCTCACAGTGACATGTGCATTTAACCCATCATAGAACCAGGAGTCTAGTACTAGCAATAGGAGTGGGGGGGAAGGGGGGTGTCCGGTGCCTTGCTCAAGGGCACCACGGCAGCCCAGGAGGTGAACTGGGACCTCTCCAAGTAGCAGTCCACACTCCATATTCAGGTCTGTTCGGGGACTTGAACCGGAGACCCTACGGCTGCCAGTCCAAGCCCCTATTTACTGACTGAGCCACTGCCGGAAAGATTAGCATGTATTAGGAAGCAATGATTAAAGGAGTGCTCCACTGTAAATACATATATGCAACATTTAACCAGCTCTTAATATTTCTCCTTTGCACGAAAAACAGTTTTGACCCAAACAGTGAAAACGGTGGATTGAAGTCAACAAGGCGTCCATCGCATGTGCACTTCTCAAGCCTCTCCTGCAGCGTAATCCACTTTCTCAGTTGATCCACAGGCTCAGTAAGTTCAAAGCAGTTCTTGATAGATGTCGCTTTGTACTCACAGAGTATTTGTGATATGTGTTGTGGAGGAATCACAAGGGTTTGAAACGTACAGACCAGAGGCAGGGGAGTAAATCGTGCTGCGGGCCGATATCGACTTTTAAAGCCTAACTGTAACTAAAGCTAAAGACGATTCCTTGAACGTACTTAAAGTAGGCTATATCGCTTTATTGTCCTTGACCTCATGCACATGCACTTCTACTTAAGAGAAGTGATGATGATGAAAGCACAATTATTTCCAGATTTTGGGGGAAATGCAATGACTTAGCTTCGTGGCAGGAGTTGGATCAACCGACCGATACCCCTCTCATGTCTGCAGGTTTGCTCAGCGTTAGCATACAGCCTGGACACAGCTTGCTCAGCTCAGCCCGATGCGACACGACCCACCTCCACGCTCACTAATTAACACGTTGCTTGTTGCGGAGACTTCCCGGAGGCTTGTTTGCACCTCCATGCTGCCAAACGTCTCAGGACGTCACTGCACTTTGCAAAGAGACAAGATAAAAGAACAACGAAGTCGACTGTAAAATACGCTGGCAGTTGGGTCGTTTCAACAAAGCCAGGCGAGCTGCTTTTGTGTCTTATCATTTTTTTTTATAAAAGTAGGGTAGACATGTGGATATTATCCGGCTGAACAAAACGTACATTTATCTAACAGCTACGTTTCCCACAGATCTTATTTGGAGCTATTTTCTAAAATCCTATGGAGAAATCTCATTGCTTTTTTGTGGAGGGAAGCCATGCGCAGCTTACTTCCTGGTTTTAGGACGCCTCACTGCAGCTCTCTCGTCTCCTCTTCACACACCACACTTTTCGCGGCACACGTACTCACAGCCAATCAGCTCTGAGTGATGTGAGATGGCGTATGGTGGGGATGGCAGCTCTATGCCCCTATGGTCATTGTTTTTTGCCACACACATTAAATAGGACAATACTCTGAGCATGCGCAGTGTAGTTTTTACAGTCACCGTTCACTCAGACAGAGAGGGAGGGGCAGGATCGGGTTTTGTCCCACATGGCTCTAAACAGCTCAACAGGCACACACTGTAGACACTCATTAGAAGAACACAGACTGAAACAGCAATGAGACGAATCAGATGATTAAACATGATCTTAAAATATATTTAATATATTTTTTAATTTATTTTTTGCATTTTGTTGTAATCATTATTTTAATACTTTCTGCTGACACTAGGTGGGGCTGTGCCTAACGACCAGTCGCCACTGCATACACTCATCACACCATTGGAGACCATTGGATGTGGTTAAAAGTTCTAGAAAAAGCGAATACATTTGATAACTCTGCTCCACGTCCAACGGGGCGTCCACTAGCGTAGCCGCGAGCTAAAGCCCATATGGAAGTACTCATAGAGTCGGTTGCCAAAATAAATCTCAGACTCAAACCTACTGTTCATTTATGTTTCATCTTTGATTTGTGATAATAAACAATAGATATATACAGTGTGCGTCTGTGCATAGTAAGATATGGAAGACTATTGGATGTGGTTAAAAGTTCTAGAAAAAGCTAAAGGTTTAGATAATTCTGTCGTAAAGTTGCATATTTTTTCATGAATAGTTAAGTACATTTTAAGCAGTTGTGACGACCATCTTAATCTGTAGGTGGGGCTACTTATATGTTGTAGTTTAGACCTGGTTTTAATCGTGCCATCCCCCCTCATCCCCCCTCAACTCGAGTACTGGTTGTAATCGTGCTAAATATGCTGAAAGCCAATATTATACAGATTGTCCATCAGAACTGACGGTGCCATGCATCCTCAGCACTTCTCTGAGTTGTTTATAATAACGTTCCCTTGGCAAACCTTCCAATAAACCTTCAGTGTTGTACGACATCCGGTCCGTCTTCCAGCACCTTCTTTGTGTCCATAACAGATATTATTCAAGACAGTTGTGCACCACTTCACAGGGAGTCACCCCCACCATCAGAGTCATCGTGAGGACATCTTTCACCAATCCCTGGATGGAATGGCGCATTTCCACTGCAGCGGGTCGCCCCCTTTAAGCGTCCTTAAGCGGCCTCAAGCATCCTTAAGCGTCCTCAAGCATCCTTAAGCGTCGTCAAGCGGCCAGGCCAGTTATTGGTGGCCTTTCCGTGTAGCGTAGCGCCGGCTAGCGGGTACTTTTCCCCTCTTTCTCCGGCCCCATAAAATCGTGGTTCTATCAGGGCTGAACTAGTGACGTCAACACTCTCGACTGCTGATTGGTCAGAGAGAAT
>CM070485.1:3237914-3247914 GCA_036324585.1 Champsocephalus esox | reverse complement strand
TGTTGCTTGTGAAGAACTAGATTTTGGGGCCAAGAGCCGGCGCCGCTGCAATGGAAGCTCGAAAAACTGGTTGGTAATCGGGTAAACACAAGAAGCCACATGGGGTAACAGAGCGAAGTGTTATTCCAAAGAGGCAGATTCTGCATGTCATGATTCAGCAGCGGCGTTTTGCAAAGGTCAGTTTACAAAAATCCTGCGAGTGGAAAAGAGTTTAAAGGAAACGTATCAGAGGAATGTGTGTGTGAAGAAACTCCAGAGCTTGAGCCTCGAGCCAGGCGCCATGTGGTCCCCAGCTGTGTGTATCTGCACTCAGACCGGAGAGAGGAACTCTGTCTGGATCCGACTCAGGGACACCCCAAACGACTGTGTGTGTGTGTGTGTGTGTGTGTGTGTGTGTGTGTGTGTGTGTGTGTATATAAACAGGGGTAACCCTGCAACATGCTTGTTCTTTCACCTGAAACTGTACACACTGTTTCCACTCTTATCCTGCTCTTATGATGAAACGTTTACTTTCTCTCTTTCACACACACACACACACACACACACACACACACACACACACACACACACACACACACACACACACACACCTTGGGGTATTAATAGTTCTACTAATTGTGCAGAATATTTCGTTGAAGGCCTGTGTGTGTGTGTGTGTGTGTGTGTGTGTGTGTGTGTGTGTGTGTGTGTGTGTGTGTGTGTGTGTGTGTGGTGAAAATGGCTCCCAATTAGCTCAACTCTGAAACTGTTTGGCCACAATTCCCCGTTTCTTTTCGAGAAAGTTCCCCCTCAGCCCCCAGCTACGAGTGTGTGTAAGTGTGTGTAAGTGTGTGTAAGTGTGTGTAAGTGTAAGTGTGTGTTTGTGTTGGTGAGTGAGCAGGAGCTTGAGGGTCTGGCACTAAGACGACCAATTAAAAACTAGCGGCGGAAGCAAAGGACCAATGAGAGCAGGGCGCTAATGCACTTCTCCAACGTCGACGTGGTAACGCAAACCAGATGCAGATGGGCAGTGTGTGTGTGTGTGTGTTTGTTTGTGTGTTTATGTATGTGTGTGTGTTTGCCAAAGTGGGCTGTATGTGTTTTTGCAGAATGCCTCTTTGCTGATACACACTTTCTGCTCCTGCATGGAATGAACTGATTTTTTTTTGGAAGGCGAGTTGCAGAGCTTGCAGATTTTCTTTGTGTGAAACCGAAGGGTCTACAGAGCTAAGAAGAGAAGTTATTTTCTCCTGTCGACACACACACACACACACACACGCACACACACACACACACACACACACAGTCACGCGCACACACAGGCACGCACACACACACACACACACACACACAGGCACGCACACACACACACACACAGTCACGCACACACACACACACACGCACACACGCACACACAGGCACGCACACACAGGCACGCACACACACACACACACAATTCACGCACACACACACACACACACAGGCACACACACATACACACACAGTCACGCGCACACGCACACACACAGGCACGCACACACACACACACAGGCACACACACACACACACACACACGCACGCACACACACACTTCACAGTTTGACAATACAACACCCTCTGTCCTTAGACCCTCTGTCCTCAGACCCTCTGTCCTCAGACCCTCTGTCCTCGACCCTCTGTCCTTAGACCCTCTGTCCTTAGACCCTCTGTCCTCAGACCTTCTGTCCTTAGACCCTCTGTCCTCAGACCCTCTGTCCTTAGACCCTCTGTCCTCAGACCCTCTGTCCTTAGACCCTCTGTCCTCAGACCCTCTGTCCTCAGACCCTCTGTCCTCAGACCCTCTGTCCTCAGACCCTCTGTCCTTAGACCCTCACATCGTACAAGGAAACACTTCCAGAGAAACCCCACAGTCTAAAGGGAACATGGAGAAACCTCAGGGAGAGCAGCAGAGGAGGGATCCCTCTCCCAGGACGGACAGACGATAGATGCCGTGTGTGAATAGGAGAAGGACCCGAGTCAGATTCTCCGAGGAGCCTCACGGTAAATCCCACAGCTTTGTGGGAATCCTCCGTTAATTAGGAATCACCTTTCGAGGCTTCTCTTTTTTCGGGGGGTCTCCGGCTGGAACAGATGCTCGTTGAGTTACTGGAACGGAGGTTTGAGTTTGAGTCCCAGAGAGCAACTTCACGCCTCGGGGCTCCACATCGCTCACACACACTGGAAGGAACACAGGAGACTGATGTTGTTGTTGTTGTTTTTTTATGGTTGTATTTGTTGACTTTGTTGGTCTGTGTTCTTTGTTCGTATCGAAGCCCTTAAATCCAAAACAATATATAAATACAATAAAGTAAATCCAATATAAAATGTGTGTGTGTGTGTGTGGCCTAGTATTACTATCCTTGTGGGGACCTACATATGTTTACATAGTCACGTGTGGGGACTCGCCTCCCTTATGGGGACAAATTGGAGGTCCCCATAAGGGGGATCATTAATTTTAGGGTGAAGACTTGGTTAGGGTTAGGCATGTGATGGTTAGGGTTAAGGTTAGGATAAGTCTCCAGGAAATGCATGTAAGTCAATGTAATGTCCCCTGAAGTGATGTATACATGGTATGTGTGTGTGTGTGCGTGTCTCTCTCTCTCTCTCTCTCTCTCTCTCTCTCTCTCTCTCTCTCTCTCTCTCTCTCTCTCTCTCTCTCTCTCTCTCGGTCAATACGCTGTCTCCTCCGTCTTCTTAACTTGTCACTTTATGAACAATGTGTAATTATACTTTTGTCAGCGCTGATTGATTTTGGATATTGTTTTTGCCCACATCGTGCGTTTCAAAGTCCCTCCTACACCCAGAACTAGTAGAAGAAAAGCGTGTGTGTGTGTCCATGTGTGTGTGTGTGTGTGTGTGTGCTTTGTCTTTGTTTGGCTCGTTTCAGCGACATAGTGGCATCACTGCATAACACTCGCGCTCCTATTGGCTGGTAATTCGAAACATTGTACGTGACATCTCTAAGCGCTTGACCAATCACAACAGAGCCGGCCAGCTAGCCAATCAGAGCAGACTGGGCTCTGGTTTCAGACGGAGGGCACTTTGCAGATACATGTATAACTTATATCCTGTACTTTTCTTACTTATCTTTGAATACTTTTTAACATGGTGGGTTTTTATAGCTATTAATCTTTTTTTCTATTTGTATCAGTTAATTTTCAAAACGTGTAACCCTTTAAGTGCATTTCCCTGATTATTATTATTTTAAATTCAAACGTTCAATGCATTATTTTGACCTGGAGCATAATATTATGAGTAGTATTATTACTGTATAGTAAAATACATTTAAAGGAGACGACGGAGCGATTCTCGTGCATCGATCGGCTGCTTTGTGCCTCTAAAGAATCAGATCCAGAGTTCTGCCTGAGACGCAGCCGAACGACGGTGCTGTGAGAGGACCAGGGACGCATTACTGCAGAGAGGACGACGACTATCTGTTCTTACCCCAAACAAAGAGAGGGAGAGAGATGGAGAGATGGAGAGATGGATGGATGGATAGATAGAGAGGTAGAGAGATGGAGAGATGGATAGAGAGATAGATGGATGGATAGAGAGATGGATAGAGAGATAGATGGATGGATAGATGGATAGAGAGATAGATGGATAGAGAGATAGATGGATGGATAGAGAGATGGATAGAGAGATAGATGGATGGATAGATGGATAGATGAGATAGATGGATAGAGAGATAGATGGATGGATAGATAGATAGATAGATGGATAGAGAGATAGATGGATAGATAGATGGATGGATGGATAGATAGATGGATGGATAGATAGATGGATAGATGGATAGATGGAGAGATGGATAGATAGATAGATGGATAGAAAAGATGGATAGATAGATAGATGGATGGAGAGATGGATAGAGAGATCGATAGAGAGATGGATGAGATGGATAGAGAGATAGATAGAGAGATGGAGAGGATAGATAGATGAGATGGATGAGATGGATAGATAGATGGATAGATGGATAGATGAGATAGATGGAGAGATGGATAGAGAGATGGATAGATAGATGGATAGAGAGATGGATAGAGAGATGGATAGAGAGATAGATGGATGGATAGATAGATAGATAGATGGATAGAGAGATAGATGGATAGATGGATAGATGGAGAGATAGATAGATGGATAGATAGATGGATAGAGAGATAGAAGGATAGATGGATAGATAGATGGATGGAGAGATGGATAGAGAGATGGAGAGATTGATAGATAGATAGATAGATGGATAGATAGATAGATGGAGAGATGGAGAGATGGATAGATAGATAGATGGATAGAAAAATGGATAGATAGATAGATGGATGGAGATGGATAGATGGATAGAGAGATCGATAGAGAGATGGAGAGATGGATAGAGAGATAGATAGAGAGATGGAGAGGTAGATAGAGAGATGGAGAGATGGATAGAGAGATGGATAGATGGATAGAGAGGTAGATGGAGAGATGGATAGAGGATGGATGGATAGATGGATAGAGAGGTAGAGAGATGGATGGATGGATTGAGAGATAGATAGAGAGATGGAGAGATGGATAGAGAGATAGAGAGATGGATAGAGGGATAGATAGAGATGGATAGATTGATGGATAGAGAGGTAGAGAGGTAGATAGAGAGATGGAGAGATGGATAGAGAGATGGATGGATGGATGGATAGAGAGATAGATGGAGAGATGGATAGAGAGATAGAGAGATGGAGAGATAGATAGAGATGGAGAGATGGATAGATAGATGGATAGAGAGGTAGATAGAGAGATGGAGAGATGGATAGAGAGATGGATGGATGGATAGATGGATAGAGAGATACTTTATGGATCTGGAAACACTACAAACAAAGAGTCAGATGGACCCTGCGTGACCTCCAAAGGACTCCAATGGATCTCCACTAAGCGTCCTCAGTGGAGTAATGCCTTGTTAATATAGTGTCCTTTTAAAGTTGGCCTTCAGCTCTGCTTTGCAGACTCATTAGGAGCTCCATGTCCTCTGCTCGGGTTCTGTGATCTCTGAGAATCATCCCAAGCGTCTTAACGAGGTTAGACCTGCCGCCGGCGCTCCAATTAAAGAGTCCCTTAAACAGGCGTCCCTTTTTAAAGCTGCGCTTCACGAGACAACCTCTTTCTAACGCGCGGGACATGTTGACTTTCTTCTACTTCATGTCCTGATTCAGACTGGTCTTGTGTTTTCGTAGCGCTGTGCGAGACCAGAAGCCAGCGGATGTTTAAACGTCTGCAGAAAATCATCCTGTAAATAATGATTCTCTGATTTCACCCCTGCTTCCCGATGAGGGTCAGAAGATATACATAATCCACATTTTCACTCTATTTCTACTTTAAAGAGTCCTCTCCTGCTGATGTTCAGGTGTATATCAGTATGTAGTGTCTCTACTTTAAAGAGTCCTCTCCTGCTGATGTTCAGGTGTATATCAGTATGTAGTGTCTCTACTTTAAAGAGTCCTCTCCTGCTGATGTTCAGGTGTATATCAGTATGTAGTGTCTCTACTTTAAAGAGTCCTCTCCTGCTGATGTTCAGGTGTATATCAGTATGTAGTGTCTCTACTTTAAAGAGTCCTCTCCTGCTGATGTTCAGGTGTATATCAGTATGCAGTGTCTCTACTTTAAAGAGTCCTCTCCTGCTGATGTTCAGGTGTATATCAGTATGCAGTGTCTCTACTTTAAAGAGTCCTCTCCTGCTGATGTTCAGGTGTATATCAGTATGTAGTGTCTCTACTTTAAAGAGTCCTCTCCTGCTGATGTTCAGGTGTTTATCAGTATGTAGTGTCTCTACTTTAAAGAGTCCTCTCCTGCTGATGTTCAGGTGTATATCAGTGTGTAGTGTCTCTACTTTAAAGAGTCCTCTCCTGCTGATGTTCAGGTGTATATCAGTATGTAGTGTCTCTACTTTAAAGAGTCCTCTCCTGCTGATGTTCAGGTGTATATCAGTATGTAGTGTCTCTACTTTAAAGAGTCCTCTCCTGCTGATGTTCAGGTGTATATCAGTATGTAGTGTCTCTACTTTAAAGAGTCCTCTCCTGCTGATGTTCAGGTGTATATCAGTATGCAGTGTCTCTACTTTAAAGAGTCCTCTCCTGCTGATGTTCAGGTGTATATCAGTATGCAGTGTCTCTACTTTAAAGAGTCCTCTCCTGCTGATGTTCAGGTGTATATCAGTGTGTAGTGTCTCTACTTTAAAGAGTCCTCTCCGCTGATGTTCAGGTGTATATCAGTATGTAGTGTCTCTACTTTAAAGAGTCCTCTCCTGCTGATGTTCAGGTGTATATCAGTATGTAGTGTCTCTACTTTAAAGAGTCCTCTCCTGCTGATGTTCAGGTGTATATCAGTATGTAGTGTCTCTACTTTAAAGAGTCCTCTCCTGCTGATGTTCAGGTGTATATCAGTATGCAGTGTCTCTACTTTAAAGAGTCCTCTCCTGCTGATGTTCAGGTGTATATCAGTATGTAGTGTCTCTACTTTAAAGAGTCCTCTCCTGCTGATGTTCAGGTGTATATCAGTATGTAGTGTCTCTACTTTAAAGAGTCCTCTCCTGCTGATGTTCAGGTGTATATCAGTATGCAGTGTCTCTACTTTAAAGAGTCCTCTCCTGCTGATGTTCAGGTGTATATCAGTATGTAGTGTCTCTACTTTAAAGAGTCCTCTCCTGCTGATGTTCAGGTGTATATCAGTATGCAGTGTCTCTACTTTAAAGAGTCCTCTCCTGCTGATGTTCAGGTGTATATCAGTATGTAGTGTCTCTACTTTAAAGAGTCCTCTCCTGCTGATGTTCAGGTGTATATCAGTATGTAGTGTCTCTACTTTAAAGAGTCCTCTCCTGCTGATGTTCAGGTGTATATCAGTATGCAGTGTCTCTACTTTAAAGAGTCCTCTCCTGCTGATGGTCAGGTGTATATCAGTATGCAGTGTCTCTACTTTAAAGAGTCCTCTCCTGCTGATGTTCAGGTGTATAGCAGTATGCAGTGTCTCTGTGTTACCGAGCAACGGGGTCCACCACACTTCTCCGTGTCATGAAACCATAGCTTCTCTCTGCAGTTGACGTGACATTGAACGCACCACGACACAAACAGCATAACCTCCGAGTTATGCCCCGGTGATAATGAGCAGGTGTGAATGCACCCTGTCTCCGGCCCCAGCAGATCAAACCCATGCTAATCCAACCGGTGTCCGGATCATAAAAGCATCGAACATGTGACGCGAAACAACTGAAACAAAGAGGTTTCTGGAATTGATCAAAGGCGTCGTCAGCAGGAATCCTCAGGGATGGAAATGTTTTATTTAAATCGAGATAACATCTGGTGGTTTGAAAAAGCCATTAGACGAGAGCAGTGATTCTCAAATGGGGGTACGCGGACCCCTAGGGGTACGTCGGGGTACTGCAGGGGGTACGTGAGATTTAAAAAAAAGTAAATTAAAAAAATACCAAACATGATTACGAAAATAATCTTAGTACGATAAGTTAAATAGAAAACACAATATTCCTAGAACCACCAAGGGGGTCCTCATATACACATTTAAAATTGGTGTATTGTATTTTATAGTTTTGCATCATCTATAATTGTGTTCATTGGTTTGTTAAACAGATATTACTTCGGTTGAAAAAGTCGGACCGACATTTCCGGGGTCGGTCAGGGGGTACTCGGCTGAGAGGCGCTGGGACGAGAGCGACGGTGTGTTTCCCTTTGTGCTTTGTGGGGTGTTGCCTCTCCTGTACTGTGGTATATACGTGTGTGTGTGCATGTTAAAGGTCTGCAAAGCTTTCCGAGCGTAATTCTAGTGTCCCAACATATTCTAGTTTGACAATACGGACTTATTTCTACTTAAAACTAAATCTGTCTTCTGCTGATTTGAGTCAAGGTTAAAGCATTTGACTACACACATCTACCGAGCAGACTTGGAGGATTTTGAAAGTGCCAGACGCCATCCATTTACCAAAGCAGAATATAGTTCAATGTTCATGTGCTTTTCGGCCTCTTTCAAGGACACTCAGTGGTTAATGGTAGTTCACTATGTTAATATGCAAAGAACCTCACTGAAATACAGTCATTAAAAACAATTTCCCATTGCATTTGAAAGTGATCTTGTCATTGGCCGAAACATCTTCTTTCCTCTCACGTACCTGAATGCACCATAACCTTCCCCCTTCACATTGTGAGTGAGATGTGTGTGTTCATTAAAACATCAATCTGGGGCTCGAACATCCCGTTGGCAGGTTAATTGCACAGATATCGATTCCACTAACTGCATCAAAACCTCATTGTGGCCCACTTTGACTGCCTTGCGTCCTCCCCTCCCTCCTCTCCAGACCCTCAGCGCTGTTGGTATGCTGCCTTCGTGTTTGTTTCCCATTGTTTGGATTTTCCTCCAATCCATCTTTATTTCCATCTGCTGCTTTCCCCCTGGCGCTCAGACCGGCGTTCCCTCATCGCACACGGGGTCTGCCGTCGGCTGCTTCCCGCTGCACTACACTCTGTTAGATGCGTGTGTGTCTCGGTGTGTATTGGCTTTGCTTCGGCAGAGAAACATATGAAAAATCTCACAATATTTCTAGCCCTTTTCTGATGTTTTCATACAAGTTTAAGCGGCTTCGTTCTGCTTTTTGGGTTCCCCTTCCTTTGATGTGTTATATACGTTTTAGTGCTTGTAAATGGTCTGCAAAGGCTAACATCCCAAAGTTATAGTGATAGGCTAAGGGGCGGGACATCTCTAAGCGGTTGACCAATCACAACAGAGCCGGCCAGCTAACCAATCAGAGTAGACTGGGCTCTGGTTTCAGACAGAGGGTGAAAGGAGGTGCTGCGGCACAGGCAGTATGAGAACATTAAAGAGACAGATGCAAGAGCATAAACCCACCTGACGCAATCCCTTCTTAGTCTTGGAACACGTCTCTTGAATTAGTTGAATTAAGAATAAAACCAGCCAATCAGAGCCCTCGTTGCTACTTTCCCGACATCCCATTGGTCAAACTACCAATTTCCACACACATGATATTCTTCAGCTTCATCTCTGCATGTGTGTAATCACAGCCATATGTACACATTCCTGTACTGTACATAACATCAACACACACACACACACACACACACAGTCACACACACACACACACACACACACACACACACACACACACACACACACACACAGTCACACACACACACACACACACACACACACACACACACACACAGTCACACACACACACACACACACACACACACACACACACACACACACACACACACACAATGCCCAAACACAGAGATGCCGACAACATCGCCATGGAGACCGGATCCTGGCCAGTGAGAAAGAATGTAAACATTATCTCTGTTGTCATGGAGAGGTGGACTCTGTTTGCATGCCATGTATTTTTGGTGTGTGTGTGTGTGTGTGTGTGTCTGTGTGTGTGTGTGTGTGTGTGTGTTAGCTTCAGCTAGCAGTGGGTCTGAGGGGTGGTGATGGAATGTAACTAAGTATTATACCAAAGTACACATTTGAGGAACTTTGACTTTACGTTATATTTAATTCTTATAATAATATAAAATGCAATTCTTCTAAACTCCTAAATACATTTAAGATGAAATAGTTTTTTCTTGTTACGCTTATTTGACGGCTCCAGTTATACATAACATATAATTATACAAAATATGATTTTATGAATTTACAGTTTATTCAAATTCTAATGGATTTCATTTTAAACATTTCAGTTCATCTTCTTATAGTTCTACTTTATGATGTATTTGTCGTTCTCACTTTAACTTCTCACATGTATGTCATATAAGTATAGTTATGTATTCTTACTTTAACTTATGTTCATGTCAATATTGTTTAATAATTTCTTTAAGGCAAGGCAAGTTTATTTATAGCACCTTTCAACACGAGGCAATTCAAAAGACATTCAGAAAATGGCATTTCAAATCAGTCATTCAAAAGAAAGGATAATAAAATAAACATTAAACTTTAGTCATCTGAA
>CM070485.1:3215414-3235414 GCA_036324585.1 Champsocephalus esox | reverse complement strand
TCGTCCCGACTCTCCGTCCACATTCCCCCCCGACAGCAGAGAGAGTTCATCCGACACCTGCAGCGTCCAAAGACTCGGAGCAGAAGAGCATTGCTCAACTATCCTGAGAAATGGGATCCGGCCAGCGTGTGAGGAGAGAGAAGGAAAGGAGAGTAGGAGTAGGAGAGACATTTCACACTTCTGGTGACGTCATGCGAGGAAGTATCGCTTTCTCCAGTCAGCAGAGACGTAGAAAGCAGCGAATATACTACCAGACTTCACATTCTGTTGCAGCCGCTGCCGTTAGCAGCTTTAAGTATGCTAATTCCTGCAGTATACTTTTATGATGTTCATTATGTGTTCAGTGAAAGGCTGCTTTGCCCTGGCTGTCGCATCAGCAGCTTTGCAGAGTAACCTATCGATGCCACTTATGAACTGTCTTTACTGCACCTCAAGAGTCATGGCACTCGCATCAGACGCCTCGTGCTTCAGCAAGGGGCTTTTAAATAACACTGTGACTGAAACACTGACGGTGCTGCAGCAAATACTGGGCAGTACATTTGGGCGAAGCAGCCAACAATAAGTGATAAACAAAAATTGTAAGTCAGATAAGAACTTTCTTTTTCCCCGAGGGGAAATTCAGCCGTTCACAGCGTCAGGGTTTCACACATGGTCATACTTAAAGGGGACCTATCATGCAAAATGCACTTTGTGATGTCCGTACCCAAATCTTTTAAAAACGGGGCTTCAACGAGCAGATACAGATTTCATCCGAACTGACGTCAAATCGGCGGCGGACCCACAGAGAGTTGCTATCAGAAACAATGCCTGACGTGTTTTGGACGTAATCTGGTCTTTGTTTACATTAGCCTCGCTAACACTCAGAGCTAACCTGTACTATATGTGTTTTAAAAAGCAGGAAGTAAAAAGGAACTCACCGTGTGCAAAACCCGCAAGAGCTCAAGCCTTTGAGCGCCATACTGTTCCAGAAACAATCCTTGATGTGGTTTAGAACAGGATGGCGTTTTATCGCAGCAGAATTTAACTTTATCTCCGGTAGAATTCTGATCAGGCATTAGCTCCGCCTCCTCTGCACAGACATGTTTTGTATAGGTATGGCCCTACAATATATGTGTCAAATATAGCATGATGGGTCCACTTTAAGATACAATGGAATACACATAAAGATAATAATACAATAATTAAACAATAAAGGGATTTAGCGATATAGTAACTATAGAAACAAGGTATCACGTTGATCATTTCAATGGACATGTATAAACATATTTGGGTTGTAATAAGTCAATGGCAGATTTATGTGAATATATAATGTTTTTTTGGTGCACTATGAAGTCTTGAACACTGTCTTCGTGTCCTTTGTCCCCCGTTAAAACTGCCACCGGTCATTAGGAGCATCAAGATGATTGGCAGAGAATCACAGCCTCTTATAAAGACTGTAATCCTCCACCAGACTAGCAGCTATGACCTTTAACCTACAACCTCAACCGGGGTCAATACGATGTCCTCTGAATGTCCAAAGGCTACTTTCGTGTTGGTGAAATATCTCTGAGTTAAAGAGCGCTCTGCGTCCTGCGGAGACTTGGCTTCTCTCCCAGCGTTCAGACGTGAACGAACACCTCGGGCGTCAGAATCACACTCCGTACACTTTGTTCCTTTGTCGCACTTTGTTGTGCAAACGATCTGCAGCTGAACGAGGACGGTCCTTCGAACCACCTTAACGTGTAAATGCCCCGGTTATTGTTTCGTTGTCCTGTAGTGTGTTACTGTCGGCAGGTTGAGTCTCTCTCCCACACGCTCCAACACATTGTACGTGACAGGGGCTAAGCGGTTGACCAATCACAACAGGGACGGCCAGCTAACCAATCAGAGCAGACTGGGCTCTGGTTTCAGACAGAGGGTGAAAAGAGGCAGTATGAGAAACAAAGAGACACAAATAACAGCATAAACGCCCGCATGACTTATTTCTAAAACGTCTTCCTCGTCTTGGAAATAGCATCGCTAACTAGATACATTAAGATACAACCGGCCAATCAGAGTCCCACAATATAAAACACAAAGTAAACAGCTGTGTGGACATTGAAGCATGGAGACATGCCACGGGATGTCCTGGGAGTGAGTGGGAGAGAAACTCGCTTGCATGCACCAGAACGCCCCGACATCGGGCCTCTCTAATGTGTGCATGGAAACGATGCACATCAGAGTCTTCCTCGCCGGGATGCATGAACGATGATCTGCTCGAAGTGCTGCTGAGGCTGCAGCGTCTCCGCAGACAGAGACTTCCCAGCGTTGCCTAGCAACTCGCAGTCCGCAGTGGCAAGATACAGGGGTGTTTCCTGGCTGATGAGGGATGTGTGTGTGTGTGTGTTTGCGTGTGTGTGTGTGTGTGTGTGTGTGTGTGTGTGTGTGTGTGCATTGGAGAAAGCCTACTCACCCCATCCGCCCCCACCCTTCGTTTTGCTGCATACATCTCATATGTACATGTGAAATGACGAGGCTGCAGATAAATCAGCGTTTTTTTTTCCTTTTGAATATTGAACCGACTTGAAGTCAGCCGTTATTTTCACTCTCACATCAGAATTGATTCAAAGAAGTGCCCCCATGGTGTCGATGTAGCACTGTTCGAATCCATATTCATGAGCAGGAGCAACAAGAAAGTTGCCGCCTGATAAAAGTTTAATGGTGTTTGCAGCGGCCTGTGTTCCCCGCGGGAAAACGAGTGGGCAATTATCTAACCTACACACACACACACACACACACACACACATACCATGTATACATCACTTCAGGGGACATTACATTGACTTTCATGCATTTCCTGGAGACTTATCCTAACCTTAACCATAACCATCACATGCCTAACCCTTACCAAGTCCTCACCCTAAAAGTCATGACCCCCCCTTATGGGGACCTCCAATTTGTCCCCATAAGGGAGGCGAGTCCCCTACACCGTGACTATGTAAACAGATTTAGGTCCCCACAAGTATAGTAATGCTAAAACCACACACACACACCCCACACACACACACACACACACACACACACAACACACACACACACACACACACACACACACACACACACAGTAGTGCAGAGCCTGTGTTAAAATGCCTTGTACGGACATGAAACTGCTGTCTATGTGTTCATCTTCTTCTATAGTTTTCGTTCTTCTTCTTCTTCACCTCCCTCCATTCTGTCATATCTCCTTTTCTCCCCCCTTCCTCTCCCCCCTTCCTCTCCCATCCCTCTCCCCTCCTCTCGTGTGTTTTGCACCGATACAGTCGGGGTAACAATACACTGTCATGTCCCTCCTAACTCCTCGCCTCCTGACTCCGCGGCCGATGAGCCGTGTCAGCAAGCGTTTGGATTTACGCTAAGTTATAATAACAACTTATACCTGCTGGATCCCGCCCCCCCCCCATGATTCCCTGCGACATGTCGGCCTCTTAGCTCGTTCACAGGATGAACACACTGCAGCATCCATACGTCTTCCTCTTCCAGTTATGAAACCTTGCAACGGTTTGAAAACACTATGTGAAAATGCAACTTTATTTTTCCACACATGCAATTGCGATATCAATCTTAATCTTTATTTATTTATATCGCACATTTAAAACGACTTCAGCAAACCAACGTGCTGTACGGGGAACACATACGATATAAAATAACCCAATGGGAGTAAAACAATAATTATATAATCTGTTATGATTTGCTTTCTCCGTTAAATCTATGGTGTGGAATAGATTGTATAAAGTGTACTACGGTCCAATCCAGACTTTTTTAGACTTTCAAAACTTTACGAAGACGATTACTATGAACTCGTAGCAATCTGGTTTCACTTAGATGTTTATGTTTACAGCGAGGCTTGATCATGTCATGAACTGCCCACGTTAAATCCACCAGAGACAACAGAGATGTGAAACTTGATTATTGAGGCTATAAGGATTTAGAGGGAGAGAGAGAGAGAGAGAGAGAGAGAGAGAGAGAGAGAGAGAGAGAGAGAGAGAGCAGAGAGAGAACACAGCAGCAGACGTGTCTGACTTGAGAGATAAACTTCACTTTTCCTTCCTGTTTTGGCACACTTCACTCTCACATAAAGTTCCTGTGCTTTCTCGGCTTTGTAAAGTTCGTCCTCAGAAGGGAAGGTTTTGCACGGTTTTGGAAGCCGTCGTCATGAGCGACTGAAAGACAGAACGGTGGTTTGCAAAATAGAAAAAGGAGAGGGGTTTCGGTGTCAGGGCTTCTCCTCACTGACGCCCTTTCACAATCTCCATCGATGTCCTGCCGTCACTGACGCCCTCTCACACCGAGCCGTGGCAGAATCGAAATGCCCAGTTCCTTCAAACCTGTGAAATTAAACACTTTCTCTCCAAAAAGAAAGCATTGATCTCAAGAAATACGGAAAAATCCACATCCAACTGGCTGCAGACTCGCTTTCCAGCTTGTAACCGTAGCAGTGTCGCATATTTGCTTCGTCCTTTTAAAACCCTCCATCAAAATAAGGTTGTTCCGAGCTATACATGCACGAAACAGGAGTTTGTTTCGGAGCTGATTTCACTGCCTCCGTTCTCTACGCCACCATCTTGGATTACTTGAGACACTTTATCAAATGTTCAAAGCAACAAAGGATGAAATGATGAATCCTGCATGTTCTACACTGAACACAAATATAAACGCAACACTTTTGTTTTTGCTCCCATTTCTCATGAGATGAACAAAGATCTAAAACATTTTCTAGAAACACAAAATAACCATTTCTCTCAAATATTGTTCACAGATCTGAAAGAATGTGTGATAGTGAGCACTTCTCCTCTGCCGAGATAATCCATCCCACCTCACAGGCGTGGCATATCAAGATGCTGATTAGACAGCATGATTATTGCACAGGTGTGCCTTAGGCTGGCCACCATAAAAGGCCACTCTGAAACGTGCAGTTTTGCTTTATTGGGGGGGTCTGGGGGGGGTCCGAAAACCAGTCAGTATCTGGTGTGAGGGGTAGGGGTAGGGGTAGGGTTAGGGTAATGTTGTGAATCGAGTGGCCCATGGTGGTGGTGGGGTTATGGTATGGGCAGGCGTATGTAATGGACGACGAACACAGGCCACTCGATTCACAACATTACCCTACCCCTACCCCTCACACCAGATACTGACTGGTTTTCGGACCCCCCCGAAGTGTTGCGTTTATATTTTTGTTCAGTGTATATATCATTGATTAAGTTACAACTCACTAGGGTTAGGGGTTAGGATTAGGGTTAGGTGCTGTAAAATGTGTTGCATTGATCCGCACATATTGCATATTTTCTTCGTCCTTTTCCCTCCATGTCTGCCCATACTCAGACCCTCCATCAAACTCCAAAATCCACATTTCTAGCATGTCTTGCCTGCTTCTCAAGTCCACCTACTTTATCTGTCATTTCTTCTCGTGTGTTTTCCACAAAGGTTGTTTCTTCCACCTGTCCTGGTCTTGACCAGGTCTTGACGTCCAAAAACGACATTCATTGGCTGAACAACATTTGACCTTACTTGACCCCATGTTCACCAGAGAAGTGTTTGATCTGTTCTTTGGCTTTCCCCCTCAGTGTCCTCTCCTCATGCTTATCAAATAGCCGTTACACCGTATATCAAAGCCCCAAAGTCCCACCTGCTTAAGTCCACCTACACTTTATCTGTAATTCCTTCCACCTGTCCTTTCCTTCCACCTGTCCTTTCCTTCCACCTGTCCGTTCCTTCCACCTGTCCTTTCCTTCCACCTGTCCTTTCCTTCCACCTGTCCTTTCCTTCCACCTGTCCGTTCCTTCCACCTGTCCTTTCCTTCCACCTGTCCGTTCCTTCCAACTGTCCTTTCCGTCCACCTGTCCTTTCCTTCCACCTGCTCTTTCCTTCCACCTGTCCTTTCCTTCTCGTGTCACCGTCACATTTCAAGAGCACACTCACATGTTGGACATTCGTCTGAATACCACTGCACCCGTCCCCCAAACACGGCCATGCGTCCAGCAGGACTTTGTCTTTGTGTCACGTTTGAACTTTTGTTCACCGAGATGAAGAAGAAGAAGAGCCTTTGCACAGCCTCCGGGAGAATCCCCTGAGCTTTCATCTGAAGTCCTTTCATGAGCATAATGGGGAAGGCGGGATTGCAGCAGGTTGCATCAAGGTTGCACACACACTGTACAGAGTGAGCAGGAATCAGGAGGTTTCAACATGCGCTCAGACATGAGTTGGAGGAAGGGAAGGCACCAATTGTTAAGATATACACCCTGGAAGTACGGAGACACACGGAGGAAATCAAGAAGTACCACAGTGACGATGATCAAACTGTCAAATGTAGAACTCACGCAGCGTCAGAAAATTAACCCCTCTCTCTTTTCCTCCGTACCCAAATCTCTAAAAACGGGGAACAACGGAGCTGATCCAGATTTGCGTCCGATATGACGTCACATCTGAAATGTGGACCCACGGGCCAATCAGAAACGTTGCTATCAGAAACAATGCCCGACTGTTCTGGACGTAATATGGTCGGTGCTTACATTAGCATTGCTAACACTCAGAGCTAACCTGTACTGGAGAGCATGTGTGTGAAGAAGCAGGAAGTAGAAAGGAACTCACCGTGTGGTGTAACCGGCAAGAGAGAAAGCCTTTGAGCTCCAGACTGTTTCAGAGCCTTGATGATCCATGATATGGCGTTTCATCACGGCAGCATTTAGTTTAGACGGTAGCTGCCGGGTCCCGCATAAGCTCCGCCCCCTCCTCTTTAAAGCTTTATCCCCAAATCAGCACTTTAGAAACAGGAAGTGAAACAGAGGGATATGAGGCGTGGCTAGAATGATCTGTTTGGTGTTTGGAGCAAAACACATCAGACATGTTTTGTATATATTTGTATTTATCTGGACCTGCCTACAAGTAGCACGATAGGTGACCATTACATTTCTGGCGTTTACATTTTCTTTCCAATCGAGTTTCTTGCACTTTTTGCAATAGTAATGGCTCTGTGGGAATACAGCGATCACATCTGGATGATTGCAGACACGCTTTTCATCTGTTTATATATTTATACATGAATCTAAAAATATGTCTTTATTCTACTTTCAAGTATTGCATTTTGCATAACGGCCATTTGATTCTATTTCACATGCATACAGCTGACTTCTCGCTGCACTGCACTCGTGTTTCTTGCACGATTTACGCCCTTTTTCTTTCATATCTCATGCATCATGTATCTGGCCTTGTCGGAGCCAGAAGCTACGCTGGAGTTTTTTGTGCAAATGATAAAACAATCTTCAACTTCCTCCTAAAGATATGAAATCATCTCATTCCACACGTATCTTTGAATGTCTTGAGGCGTCTGCAGTATCACGTCGTGCCCGGCCCCTGGCTGATAGATATGGATTTGCAGAAAGAGCGTACGAAGACTCGAGGACGAGCGTGGATGCAGAGACACGTCCTGAGTGAGTTATAGTAAACACGATGAATAATATCTATTCAGAGAGGCTCGTCGGAATCGACCGCCCTCACAGCGAGGATCCGTGCCCTCCTGGAAGACATACGAGCTGCACAGAACTTTCCTCCTACCTTCCTCTGGAGAAACACACACACACACACACACACACACACACACACACACACACACACACGCTTTGTTGTGTGCGGATCATTAGTGGACGCACACGGAGGCAGGGAGGACATTTCTATTAGAATATTGTTCATTAGAAGAAAGGGACTGAGAGAAGGAAATGAGAAGGAACCCGGAGAGCAGAGAACTTTCTCAGGGGTTGATGAGTTTGATGATGAAAGTGCGTGTGTGTGTGTGTGTGTGTGTGTGTATGTGTGTGTGTGTGTGTGTCGCTTCTTGCTCTCAGAGTTTTGACGGAGCATATCCTTGTGGATCTTCCCTCTAATGGAATCTACCCCTCAGGGCGTCAACGCTTGTTTACATGCTGACACACTGAAGGTGTGTGTGTGTGTGTGTGTGTGTGTGTGTGTGGTGTGTGTGTGTGTGGTGTGTGTGTGTGTGTGTGACTCCTTCATGTTTAATTATAGCCCACCAGCTGGGCAGACAGAGGAAGAGTTATTGATTGAATCAGTCATATTAATTCATATGTGATGTCTCCTTCCTTCTGCTTTGATTCAACACATACTTTCAATTCATCGCGTCCCATAAACACATCTGACATGAAGCAGTGGAACCTCTCTGTCTCACTCTCATGCGCCCAAGAGGAGAGGCTGCTGGGTTCAGAGAGTTAAGCCTTGGGAACAAACATCTGTATCGTCTTTCGTAAAGAGAGACAAAGAACTACTTTTACGGGAAAAACTGTGGTTATTATTGTTATATTTTTTAGCAATCTGCTTTAGTAGTTTAAAGAAGTCTGGTGTTGACATCTGGTGCAACTGATGTCCGTTTTAATTAGAGTTCATGGGATCTAGATCTTTTAGCGTAAGTCTGAGGTCAGTCTTCTTCTCTTGTTGACGTTCTGATAAAATACAAATATTATAATTAATATTGGAAGTTCTCAGTCTTTGCTCTTGCATATTGGAAAGTTCATTGAAATATGTCACTGTACACACGGTGAACCCTCTACAGTCACATGGCGGTATCTATCAGTAACTCAAATAGGCTTTGTTGTCGCCATCTTATGTACGTCAAGTGTCATGTGTTTGGTTGTGTCCCTTTGGTTAGCGTTAGAACAGCTGCTACTTGGTGAAAGGTGAGCGTTGGCCGAGGGAGAACTCAATATATTGTGGGGGTTCTGTAAATCACTGGGTTGGTTCTCATTCATGTTAACTTGCTTTGTTTTTGCCTTCGTGCTTCTGCCAAGGAAGTTACACTTTGTTGGGTGTTTTCAGAAGAAGGATCTTGTAATAACTGCTGGCCAAATGGTCATCGAACTTAAATATAATATATCGTAAATATAACATTTAGATTGACATTTTGGGCTTTGTTTTGCCGTCTTGTTGTCGTCAAGAAGGTCGTGGGTTAGTTGGGCTTGAGGGTTAAGCCCCGGACACGCCAAGTCGATTTTGTCCGACGATGAGCGTCCTGTCGCCCTACTCAGATTTTATGTGTCCCGCACCGTTGTGTCTTTTCGGCCGTGCCGACAGCCTTTGGCCGATTGCCTACCGATTCGACGGTCACTTATGGAAACGGTTTTTGCTGTCTTGTTCCCGCCAAGGAGGTTTTGTTGTGTTTTTTTCAAGGTATTCTATTCAATCTGCAGGACTACGTAAAAACGAATGTCCTAATTGTTATAAAATTGACATTTTGGGCTTTGTTTTGCCGTCTTGTTGTCGTCAAGAAGGTCGTGGGTTAGTTGGGCTTGAGGGTTAGGGTTAAGCCCCGGACACACCAAGTCGATTTTGGCGGTCGATGGATGTCAGGCCGACGATGAGTGTCCTGTCGCCCTACTCAGATTTTATGTGTCCCGCACCGTCATGTCTTTTCGGCCGTGCCGACAGCCTTTGGCCGATTGTCTACCGATTCGACATTTCGGCCAATCGGGAGGCAATCGGCCAAAGGCTGTCGGTCACTTATGGAAATGGTCTTGTTCCCGCCAAGAAGATTTTCTTGTGTTTTTTCCAAGCTGTTTCTATTCAATCTGCAGGACTACGTAAAAACGAATGTCCCAATTGTTATAAAACTTGTTGGAAAGGTGTAGCATTAACTAAGGAAGACAATCTGAATCACGATGTTGAAACGTGTTTCTATTCACTTGTATCTTCTGTGTCTGCTTCCCGCCAAGAAGGTTTTGTTTTCGGTTGGGTTTTTCTGTGTTTTTTCCAAGCTGTTTCTTTTCGGTGTACAGGATTACATAAAAACCACTCGCACAATTTTAATAAAACTTGTTTGAAAGGAAGCATTAACTAAGGACGGACACATTTAATATTGAAGCAAATCTGAATCATTATGTTGAAACCAGTGTTACTTTTCACTTATGTAAATGTTTTTCGCCCGTGTAGCATTAACCCCGCCTAGAAGGTTGGGTTTCTTTCGGAAGTGTTTGTCTGCAGGACATTGGAAAAGCTACCGGCCCAATCCTGACATTTGGTGAAAGGTGAGCAGAGAAAGAAGTGTCTTAACCACGGGGCAGTATCAAGTGTAATCTCATGGCTCGAGTGAAGGTCTGCTCGGGGCTCTTCTGGTTGTGAACGTGTATTCGTTGACCTGCAGTCTGATAAAGTTTCCGTAATGAGGATAACTTAGACTTTATTCCAAGACCAATGATTCAAAAAAACATTGGTGATATCAGCGAATAATATGACCGTGTCTATATTGGTTTTTAGGGGGTGAATATGAATTAAAAGGTCTGATTATTATGCTGGCGGTGTGCGAACGGAGATGAGAGAAAACGACGATTTACCAGTGACCTTTTAACACGTCTTAATGTTTGAAACGGTCGCCAATTTGATCAGACTTTTCAGATCGTATGTCACAAACATGTATTCATCAAGTGTAGTGAATTGTGTTGTTTTGGTTTTCTGGACAAACTTGTAAACGTATTAAGATGATGGAAAGTTGTCCAGGAGTAAAAAAAGTTATACATAGAATATAGTCAGACAAGTCGTGCTGGTTTATTTGATCTAATGGTGAAGAAACATAATTGACTAAATAAGCCATTTATGAAACAACAAACCGTAAATCAGTCTATATTTAGTCGCTGGAGAAACGACTGCGTTATGTAAATCACTGCTGGACGTTAATGATAACAAAGACAACACATGCAGCTCATTATTTTTAATTAGCGCCAACTTCTTAATCCTTTACGGACATTCTGCAGAAACTACAACGACAGTTTGCTCTCAGAAAACTCTCGGTTCCACCGCTCTGAAACTCCAGCGTCCGTCTGAGCTTTTGTTTCCTGTTTAACGATCTGCGTGCTGATTGATCTTTTTAATTGCATCCCTTTGGACTCACACAATATCCCCGTGCATCCTCCACTGTGTGACATAACGCAGCCATCGTTAGCCGACCGAGGTGCATTGTGGTCTCGGACTCCGCTCCCCTCCAGCCTGTATCTATTATTCAATATCGCTGTTCAATAGTGCATTGGAAGAGCTGCACATCGAAGCCTCCTCTGTCCCTCTGAACGGCTTCAACGAGACGATGCTGCAGCGCGAGGTGTACGCCCGACGTGCAGAGGCTCTTTCTCTACCGGTGTGTGAGGTACACGTTTTAGAGGTTGAGGCGGAAGACGAGTGAGGACTTTAATACAGAAGGAAGTTAGCTTCTGTCACGGTGCAATACTTTGGTAAACTGTTCAGAACAAAATACGTTCACTGTGAAACGTCCTTAAAGTGTTGGGACTTTATCAGGAAACAAGTATTCTCCGTGATTAATATTTCTCACAAAAATATTTTGAACAATTCTAGAAGTAAATTAACTTTTTCGTCCTTCTTGAGGCCCACAAACATTTTCTCACAATTTGACTTTTTTCTCTCATTTTGACTTTTCTGTTAATTTGACTTTTTTCTAAGAATTAGACTTTTTTCTGTTAATTTAACTTTTTTCTAAGAATTAGACTTTTTTCTCGTATTGAGACTTTTTTGTCATTTTGAATAATGTTTGTCATTGTGGCTTTTTTCCAAGGATTTTACTTTCTTCTAAGAATTAGAATTTGTTCTCATTATTTGACTTTTTCCCTAGAATCTGACCTTTTCTCTGATTTTGATTTTTTCTCAGAATTTTTCAAATCTTCTCATAATTAGACTTTTTTAAAGACTTTTTACTCAAAATGTTGACTAATTTCCTTGGTTTTAGGACTCATTCCAGCATTTCAAACCGGAGAGACGTGATGTAAGGAATATATATTTATTGTTTACACGTCATATGAATGATTGCCATGATAATACGACAGAAGAATGGAATGGTGTTTGGCGATTAGGCCCCGGTTTGCAGGATAATCATTCAGGAGGGAAAGAACCGCTCCGAAGAAATCCCCGGGGTCTAGACACTGGTGATGGTGATAAGTAGGTGGGACCGGTCGGAAGAAGGAAGTTTAGCTTTGTCCTGGAGGAGACTGGAGGCGAGAGGGGTGGAAGCGGGCTGCATGTGGTCACCTGAAATGACAACTGACAGGGAGGAAGAGCAGGTATTTAAGGAATTTAGCCTGTGCAGAGATTGGCTGCTGAGGGGTGACGCCCTCGTATTTAATGAGGGGGGAAGGGAGCCATCGAGTGACGTGTAAGTGACTCGTGTTAGGTATTCCTTATTGAACTTGCGCGAACGCTTTCATTACTATACATTTCCAATCTAATGCCACCGGAATGACCTACCTTACTAACTTACACAATGAAAAAAACATCTTAACTTGACACTATTATGGAAATACAGATTGACAGACATAACGGGAAAAGTTGAACAAATCTGCCTTTCACTTTGTTGTTCGTCCAGCATTCCCTTTATGTGTCTCCGCCGTAGCCCCTCGCCGACCCGTCCGTATTAACGGTCAAAAGGATGAATGAGAAAGTGGCTGCAAATGAAATAATAGACGGACGGGTCATTTGTCTTTACACTCACTGAAACACAAACACTCCGATGACAAACTATCCTATTCTGCTTAACGGTGTTAACCATGCTGGATGCTGAATGTCGACGCAGTACAGTGTATAATATATGTGGCTACACTTGTGTCATGCAGTGTGTGTGTGTGTGTGTGTGTGTGTGTGTGTGTGTGTGTTTATGGAGCAGTGGCAGTCTTATCTGTGTTTAGTCCCATCATTGATTGGTGTCGCTTCGCTCAGGCTCCAGGCATTTAACCTCGGCACATTAAGAATGACCGCTTTGTCAATGCAATTTATGTCCTGTGCATCAGGGCGTCTTCTCACACACACACACACACACACACACACACACACACACACACACACTCTCAATCTAGTGTCAAACACATATTTAGTTAACAGCTGGGTGAAATAGGAGCCAATCCTGAATGTGCTCATTCAAATGCTATGTCTTCTGTCAACAGTCACTTTATTTGAAGAACATTTTGTATTATTATTTAAATGTGTTATTCTAATGTGTCTTTATGTTTTACTTTGTGTGTGAATCCTGTTTTTATCTCTGACCCTGTTGCTTCTATGAACGCCTGCATTTCCATCTTTCTTATATTCTTTGACTTTTCTTCTCAGATTTGGACTTTTCTCTGATTTAGACTTTTTCTCATAAATTATTTTTTTCTCAGAATTTTTACTAACATTAAATAGTTTTCTCATAATTTAAACTTTTTTTCTCATGATTTTACTTAAATTCTCATAATTTGACTTTTGTCTCATATTTTGACTTTTTCCCTAGAATTTGACTTTTTCCCTAGAATTGGACTTTTTCTCATATTTTTTACTTTTTTACTAAAATTAAATAGTTTTCTCATAATTTAAACTTTTTTCTCATGATTTTACTTAAATTCTCATAATTTGACTTTTGTCTCATATTTTGACTTTTTCCCTAGAATTGGACTTTTTTCCTAGAATTGGACTTTTTCTCATATTTTTTTACTTTTTTACTAAAATTAAATATTTTTCTCATAATTTTGACTTTTTTCTCAGAATTGGACTTTTTTCCTAGAATTTGACTTATTTCCTAGAATTGGACTTTTTCTCATATTTTTTACTTTTTTACTAAAATTAAATAGTTTTCTCATAATTTTGACTTTTTTCTCAGAATTGGACTTTTCTCTGATTTTGACTTTTTTCTCATAACTTCCCCAGGGGGATAAATACAATTCCAGTTTATTTTATCAATCCGGATTGGTCCTCTTTAAACCTTTATTCGATAATGCATTGAGTGAAAGAGATACGCGTGCATCACAAGTCTTGTACATGTCGAATGAGGTCACTGGAGAGAGCCGAGAGAAATGTGATGTTTTCTGTCATTGCTGAAAGCTTCTGTGTCCCAACTCTGTTATATTCCTTGACTTCTGTTCTCCACGTGGTTCGAGCGAGCGTCCATGTTGGTGATCCTGCTGAACTGCGTGACTCTCGGGATGTTTCATCCCTGCGAGGACATCGTCTGCAGCTCCGACAGGTGCCGCATCCTGGAGGTAAGACACTTTGTGGCTTCAAGAGTTATGGATTCAATGTGTTTTCTTGTCTTCACTTTCTTTCACGTGTACACACAGAGATGGCAAGAGTACACACATCCTTTACTCAAGTAGAAGTACAGATACTCGTGTTTAAAAATACTCTAGTGAAAGTAGAAGTACTGACTAAACTTCTTTACTCAAGTCAAAGTAAAGAGGCTTTGAAGTGTCCTTCAGTAAAAAGTACCCATAACTAGCAGCTGCTTTAAAGAGTACCTGACCTCCCTTTATATTAATAGAACAATAATGTCATTGTTAGCTAATGAATGTTTCCATGCTGAACAACGGCAACATGACAACGTTTCCATTGGTCCCTCTCTTTAGAGAAGACCAGGAAGTGATGGATACACGGATCGTGTTCCAACCAATAGGCACGCAATGACTCTGAAGAATAATGATCACGCCACCAGACACACATTCAGACTAAAGGAACCAGCTGTTTGGAGAGCTCATCAAAAATGTGACCAGCCTTTTTGAAGTGAGCATTGAAAGCATTAGCCATACCATCTGAATCTGAAGTAAAAGAAACTAGAAACCTTCTTGTTCTGAAGTGATTTAATTGTTTTCCAGAACTTAGAATGATCATTAAAACAATCAGTGGTTAAGCTCAGATAGTAATCAGCTTTAGATTTTTTAATAAGGGCTGAACATTTATTTCTGAGGACACGAAAAAGAAGCCAGTCATCACTAGTGTTAGACTTTCTAGCTAAGGACCATTGCTTATTTCGATCATGAATTAGATCCGATAGTTCTCTAGTACACCATGGAGTGTTCCTATTCTTGACTCTGAATTTTCTAAGGGGGGCATGTCTATTAATAATCGATAAAAAGTGATCAATAAAGAATTGGACGGCAACATCGACAGATGGAATTAACGCTATGAAGTGCCATTTAACCTCCGCCAGATCGTGTCGGAAAGCCTGCTCAGAGACGTGTTTGAAGCAGTGCCTGAGCACAATAAGGCCCTTGGCTTTGGGCAGCTTAGTGCTCCTAACGCAAGCAATAGTGCAATGGTCGCTGATATCATCAGGAAGAACACCAACAGACACATACTTATGAGCTGCATCTGTTAGAATGACATCTCTAAGGGTATCGTTATTGGGTTTGGCTGGGTTTATTCTAGTGGGACTATCAATAAGCTGAGTTAAGTTCAAAGAATCACAAACCTGCTTAAACTGTGAAGATGTATCACTCAACCAGTCCCAATTTAAATCACCCAATAATATGATTTCAGAAGAAAACGTAGACAGTGAGGCTAGTAGTTGCATCCATGATGGCCGATGGAGGCCTATAACAGCCAATAAGAGTGAGAGGAGCCTTTGCTATAGTTATTTGGACTGCTAGCAACTCAAAGTGCCTTGGAATTTAAAGTGAGTGAAGGACTGAGCACTGTAGTTTCTCAGCAGTGTATATTGCAACACCACCAGCTCTGCACTTACGATCTGAATACATTATATCCATCAATGTGAATAATAGTGTCGGTGACAGACGGTTTTAACCAGGTTTCAGAAACTACAACAATATCAGGCTTAACAACTGAAAACCAGGTCTTGAAAACATCTAATTTGGGCACTAGGCTTCTAGCATTGACATGCAGAAAACCCAATCCTCGCCTACAGCTAAATTCTTTCGGAGTTGGCAAACGTTGCAAGGAAGCAGAGAAACACTCAGGACCAGGGTTAATGTTAACCCCCTGATCCCACCGGAAGCGTCTGCGCTGCGCTGCTTTTGGTAAAAACTATCCGATGGAGTCTGCGCTCCAGAGGTTCCACCATCCGAATGTCCGAAGTGAACAGAGATATTGCTGGGAGGCAATCCGTCAGTTTTGCCGACATGCGGGCTGACAATTAATCCCAGGAATAAAGCGAGCACAAGTGTAGCTTTAGGGCAACATTGTGCCTTGACACACCCAATTCAGGATCCACAACTCCTGAAAAGTATTTGTGTTCAACATGTGAGAAGTAGAAAGTACAGGTATTTGAGTTCAACATGTAAGAAGTAGAAAGTACAGGTATTTGTGTTCAACATGAGAGAAGTAGAAAGTACAGGTATTTGAGTTCAACATGTAAGAAGTAGAAAGTACAGGTATTTGTGTTCAACATGTGAGAAGTAGAAAGTACAGGTATTTGTGTTCAACATGTAAGAAGTAGAAAGTACAGGTATTTGTGTTCAACATGAGAGAAGTAGAAAGTACAGGTATTTGAGTTCAACATGTAAGAAGTAGAAAGTACAGGTATTTGTGTTCAACATGTGAGAAGTAGAAAGTACAGGTATTTGAGTTCAACATTTAAGAAGTAGAAAGTACAGGTATTTGAGTTCAACATGAGAGAAGTAGAAAGTACAGGTATTTGTGTTCAACATGTAAAAAGTAGAAAGTACAGGTATTTGTGTTCAACATGTAAGAAGTAGAAAGTACAGGTATTTGAGTTCAACATGTAAGAAGTAGAAAGTACAGGTATTTGAGTTCAACATGTAAGAAGTAGAAAGTACAGGTATTTGTGTTCAACATGTAAGAAGTAGAAAGTACAGGTATTTGTGTTCAACATGTAAGAAGTAGAAAGTACAGGTATTTGTGTTCAACATGTAAGAAGTAGAAAGTACAGGTATTAGAGTTCAACATGTAAGAAGTAGAAAGTACAGGTATTTGAGTTCAACATGTAAGAAGTAGGAAGTACAGGTATTTGGGTTCAACATGTAAGAAGTAGAAAGTACAGGTATTTGGGTTCAACATGTAAGAAGTAGAAAGTACAGGTATTTGGGTTCAACATGTAAGAAGTAGAAAGTACAGGTATTTGGGTTCAACATGTAAGAAGTAGAAAGTACAGGTATTTGAGTTCAACATGTAAGAAGTAGAAAGTACAGGTATTTGGGTTCAACATATAAGAAGTCAAAGTGAAAAGACGTCAAAAAAATAAGTAGCGGAGTGAAGTACTGATACCAGAAATATGTACTTAAGTGCAGTAACAAAGTATTTGTACTCCACTCCTTCCCACCTCTGATGGTACATCTAAAATACTGAATCCATGTTCCCAAAGCATTGGCAGAAATGTACCTTAAGGACTGTTTACATTGTGATGGAAATGGCTGCTTTGAGCAACAATACTGGAAAACACAAAGGGGAAAAATGAAACCTGGAACTGGTGTCTTACAATGCTGAAGCGTTATTGAAAGGCTTGGCAAGGGAAAACAGTAGATGAACAATAGGTATGCAGACGCATTCAATGCCACCGTGTTTTCTGCCAAACACGCCTGGTGTATGCATATTTAACTCATTCTTAGACTGGTCGTAAACATTCCAAGCATGTCTATATACTCCAACAATCAAAAACAGAGGCACTACACGAGGCGCTTTCACACCTACATGAGTACTTTTCCCCCCGAAGTAGACCGATAGGGGGAGATCTGGTTTCACACCAAAACGGGTCTAGAACTAGTCCCTAGTTGGCGAACCTTTTCACCCCCAGATCATCCCTGCTAGAGAGGTAGTACTTTCCTGAGGAGGAAAGGGTTCGTGGGTGTGTCGGCCACACTAACAATTTCTGATTGGCTGGGAGAATTGCAAACCACGGCCCGTACAACTCCGAAAAGTTTTGGGAACCCAAAGCGGAAGAAGAAGACGTCATCGGCTTCATTTGCCTAATCCTCCCTCATGGACTTATTCCATTGATCTACTAGGACAGTTCGAGGGACTAAAGTACCGGCAAAGTATTTGCTGTGAAAGTGGAGATTAAAGGAGCCCTTTTATTCTTTCTGGGGTTGTTCCTATTCTGTCGTGTGCTATATAGGTTTGAGTGCATGTAAAGGGTCTGCAAAGTGATACAAATACTAATACAAACCTGAAAATGAGCATAATATCTTTTAAAGAGGCGCTACCTGAACATTAAAGGGGGCACATTCTGCTTATTGGGGTTTTCTCTATTCTGTAGTGTGTTATAGGCTTTAGTGCATGTACATGGTGTGCAAAGGGATCCATCCATCCATCCATCCATCCATCCATCCATCCATCCATCCATCTTCTCCCGCTTATCAGTGGTCGGGTCTCAGGGTAGCAGTTCCAGCAGAGAGCCGCAAACGTTCCTTTCCCCTCATCAACCAGCTCTGACTGGGGGGTCCCAAGGTGCTCCCAGGCCAGCGAAGAGATATAGTCCCTCCACCTGGTCCTAGGTCTACCCCTCGGTCTCCTCCCAGCTGGACGTGCCTGGAACACCTCCCTAGGGAGGCGCCCAGGTGGCATCCTTACTAGGTGCCCGAACCACCTCAACTGGCTTCTTTGGACGTGAAGGAGGAGCGGCTCAACTCCCAGCAGGGACGTGCACAGACATTTGGAGGGGCTATTGCTCTAAACTGGAAAAAGCGATAAAAAACACAAGACCTTTTGAAAATTGTAACTTGTTTTTAATGTAAAATAAACCAAACGATTATAACATCGACTAAATTGAACAGTAATTCACATCTCATAACAAAATAAGCGAAGGCGACTACTTGCATTCAGTGACTTGATTTTAAAAATGAAAACCAGTGAAATGTTTTGTGTTGCGATCCATCTCATTAAAATATCTAATGTTAGTAACTATTAAAGACACAAAGGGGACAATTCTGTTCTAATGTAGTTTGACCAGACCTTTGTAACAGCTGTGCAGACATACTGATACAATAGGGCCTCTAACTAATTACCTTAAATAAACTCACTAATGAATGAAACCAGTTCAATACGCATTATTCTTATTCTTATCATTCGTTATGAGCGCAGTGACGGTAAGGTATCTAATTACTTGTTTATTTAGTATTCCATAACTCAGTAACAGAGAAGCTCAAACTAAAGTGGAGACATGGCAGAAAGCCTGAGAAATTCTCCTGAGAGAGGGCGATCAAGAGAAGAGAGCGAGCGGTGAGGGAGTTTACAGATGAGAAGACACAGAAAGACAGAAGCACAATCACAACAAGTAGGCGCTATATTTAGGGTTTTTTATGTAAATAACCGACGGCATCAAGAGGAAGTAAAGTCCCCTGGTGTTTCCCTTATTCCCGAACCGCCATGAGACAACTCAAAATCAAGTTTCCAAAATCCGACACTGAGGAGGTCTTAACGCACCGGCAGATGACAGCGCTGACAACGTGTGCTTCCCGCAGCGAGACGCTACCGTACTGATCATCATGTTGATTCGGCCACAACAGAAAAAAGAAAAAGAAACTGTCGCTCTCTCCTGAGGGGCAGGTCAGCAAAAAAGGCCAAACGGGCCGTTGCCCGGGCAACATTCGCCCGTACCTGACTCCGAGTCCCTCCCGGATGACTGAACTTCTCACCTTAGCCCTAAGGGAGAGCCTGCCACCCTGCGGAGAAAACCCATCTCGAACGCTTGTGTCCGCGCTCTCGTTCTTTCGGTCATGACCGTGCAAAGGGATACACATACTAATATAAACCAGAACATGTGCTGATATGTCCTCTTTAACTGTTGATTTCAATTATTTTAAAGGAGATGTCCTGTGAAAGAATTATGCAATAAGACACATGTATTCCCCTTAATTTATCTTTTTTGATCTTTACTAAACAAGACAAGGACAAAAAGACCTTTCGTGGAATTTGCATGGAGACCAATGAAAACACAGATTACAGAAACTACCTTTGCTCTCTTCTGGATATGACACGAGTGAATAATAATAAGGAAAACCGGTTGCTTGCTTTTGCGTCCATCCGCCTCTTTGCAATGACTTTCTATGTTATTGTGACGCACACAGAAATCGCCTTGGGTCCACAGACATGCTGTAACCCTTGTTTTAGGGTTATGGTTGGTATTGTTGTTATTTATTGGTTTCCTTTTTACTTTCTTGAGTCATTGCAGCTTACAGATATTTAGTTATGGATTCAAAGTCTGTGTGCAACACAGACATGACATCGTCTTGTCGAAGGAGTCGTTGTTTTGTTTGCAAATGTAATGCTCT
>CM070485.1:3200414-3210414 GCA_036324585.1 Champsocephalus esox | reverse complement strand
CCAGACCCGACCGGACAAAGAGACGTGGTGCAGGCACGAAACACACTACAATAGAAATACATTGCTTTTAAAATCGTTTTACAAAAAAAGTGGAAAATCTTGTTGGTGAACACGAATCAATACATTAAATTAATTTCGTGACTATTACACGAAATGCCGTAAGACTGGGTTGAATCTTCATCAGTATGTCAGTTTATTGTTGCTAAGAAAAACATGCTTCAACAAAATGTGACACTGCTTACAGGAAAAAAGCCAAATGCTATTTTTTGGGCGACCAAAATGTTTCAATCCACCTGTGAGGAGTGGATCTCGACTGGATGTCAGATTACTGTCAGCCTGCCTTATTGTCCTCTCCACACAAGGCTTTCACCACCTCTATTTCCACACACACTGCACCTGTGTGTGTGTGTGTGTGTGTGTGTGTGTGTGTGTGTGTGTGTGTGTGTGTGTGTGTGTGTGTGTGTGTGTGTGTGTGATGACTTCATTTGACCCCTGAGATAATAGCATTCAGACCTGTGACAGGCAGAATTTGCATACATAGTGGCTGAGATTTATTTTCGGGAGACGTTACACGTTAAATGTTTTCACAGAAGCGACTTTCATGGCACCTGGAGAATATATACATCGATTTACAACTTTCTACATGTTAGGATAAGATAAGTGTGGGGGTGCACACTGGCTGCCTTCAAAGAGGCGAGAGATGCAGACTCGACACCTTTGGTTATTTACAACTTGGAATGCACATATGGATTTCCAACAGCTGTGTGACTAAATAACGATAAGAAAGACCTTCGAAATGGATTTTCACGACTTAAAAAGTCCATTTATTTCTCAGTAATGAGTTGTGCTGATCCTTTAAGTCAGGGGTGTCAAACTAAATGTCATCGTGGGCCACATTAGCGTTAAGGTTGCACTCAAAGGGCCGGTTGTAACTATATAAATATACATATATAAATATATAAAATAATGTATTATTTGTATTTGTATTATTTGTATTATTTTATCTGAATTGGATTATTATCGGATAGGGTAATAACTTCGTAATTAACTACGTCTGGAAGCAGAAGTCTAGGGCAAATAATTGCAAGTCTCTTCAGTGCGCATTTCACAAAAGGAGATGCATTGTGGGACATGTAGTTTATGGGCAATCTGCTTCTGTAAAGTGGCATAAACGTATATTTTCAACTCTGCGGGGCCACATAACATGAAGTCGAGGGCCGGATTTGGCCCCCGGGCCTTGAGTTTGACACCCCTGCTTTAAGTGTTAATGAATTACTGACATCATCCGACTTCATCTGTATTTGTTTATCTTGACAACACGTTGGTGAATTATGTGTTATGTGACCTCTTCAAATGGACAATGTATTTACTGGTCACACCCTGCGTATGGAGGTCAGAGGTCAGGTAATTGAGCTGGTGGGCTTTCCAGGTTTGGTTGAACTTTAGCAGAGTGGACATCTGTTGAGGACTTTAAAGATCTCCTGCCAACATGTTGATTATAACCACACGCAGAAATGTGAATCACGTGCAGGAATGTTTCTGATCGTTTCAACACTTGTTTCAACAGCGATCGTGTATATCTGATTTGACACTGCGAGGGTTTGCACTGCAGTCATCAGGGAGTGATTCACGAGCAGGAACCGGATGTTGAGATGAAGGGATGAGGGATGTTGGGATGTAGGGATGAAGGATGTTGGGATGAGGGATGTTGGGATGAAGAGATGAGGGATGTAGGGATGAAGGGATGTAGGGATGAGGGATGTTGGGATGAGAGATGTGGGGATGAAGGGATATTGGGATGAAGGATGAAGGGGATATGAGGGATGCAGGGATGAGGGATGAAGGGATGAAGGGATGTTGGGATGTAGGGATGAGGGATGTAGGGATGAGGGGATGTAGGGATGTAGGGATGTAGGGATGAAGGATGTAGGGATGAGGGATGTAGGGATGAAGGATGTAGGGATGAAGGGATGTAGGGATTTAGGGATGTAGGGGTGTAGGGATGAGGGATGAAGGGATGAGGGATGTAAGGATTAGGGATTGAGGGATGAAGGGATGAGGGATGTAGGGATGAAGGGATGTAGGGATGAAGGGATGTAGGGATGAGGGATGTTGGGATGAAGGGGTGAGGGATGAAGGGATAAGCGATGGAGGGATGAGGGATGTAGGGATGAGGGATGATGGGATGTAGGGATGAAGGGTTGTTGGGATGTAGGGATGAAGGTTGATGGGATGTAGGGATGACGATAGGGATGAGGATGAGCGATGGAGGGATGCAGGATGAGGGATGAAGGGATGAGGGATGTAGGGATGAAGGGAATGAGTGATGGAGGGATGCAGGATGAGGGATGTAGGGATGAAGGGATGAGGGATGAAGGGATGAGGGATGTAGGGATGAAGGGATGAGGGATGAAGGCATGAGTGATGGAGGGATGAGGGATGTTGGGATGTAGGGATGTTGGGATGTACAGAATATAATATCACTGATTAAAAATGAATCTGTCACAATCTGAAAAAGTTAAAAGTTAAGTTACAAAGTTATTGAAAGCAATCACATGAAAAGTGGTGCATAAGCATGTAGAACGTTACATCATCACTTCCAACAGAGTGATACTCTTTCCCGGGAGGAAAGATAAGAGGGAGATAAAGATGAGAAAGAGGGGAGTCAGGGGGAGGAAGAGGAGGAGGAGGAGGAAGAGGAAGAGGAGGAATGCCAGTAGCTGACATCCAGCAGGAATCCCGTCCAGCTGTTACTGCAGAGAGGAGGGAGAGATACGAGAGGCCGAGGGCCAGAGGCAGAAGTGTGTATCCCAGTCTATAACACTTCTTCATTATATTCTGATAAGGCATGTTTCATTTTTTTACCAAAAGCAAGTGGTGGTGTGGGAATGAGTCCAAAAACCCGGAAAGTTGTCATAGATGTAACACCTCCTGTCCCCTGGTCTGGAACTCAATGGTTTACTGATTGTGTTTTTGGTTGTTAGTCTGAAATAACGTCTGTGGTTACAAGCTGAAGAGATTTTAATTGTACAACATCAAATACGTCAGTAAAAACCCCACTGGTGGATTTAAAAACAGAGGTTGCTAACAAGTGTCTAAATGAGACGACTAAACGTCATCACGCCCAACATTAGCCTCCTTTAGCTTAGCGGTGGTGACGTGAAGTCATGTGACCGTGCTGTAGTTCCTTTATAGCCCTAACATTAGCCACCTTTAGCTTAGCGGTGGTGACGTGAAGTCATGTGACCGTGCTGTAGTTCCTTTATAGCCCAACATTAGCCTCCTTTAGCTTAGCGGTGGTGACGTGAAGTCATGTGACCGTGCTGTAGTTCCTTTATAGCCCAACATTAGCCTCCTTTAGCTTAGCGGTGGTGACGTGAAGTCATGTGACCGTGCTGTAGTTCCTTTATAGCCCAACATTAGCCTCCTTTAGCTTAGCGGTGGTGACGTGAAGTCATGTGACCGTGCTGTAGTTCCTTTATAGCCCAACATTAGCCACCTTTAGCTTAGCGGTGGTGACGTGAAGTCATGTGACCGTGCTGTAGTTCCTTTATAGCCCAACATTAGCCTCCTTTAGCTTAGCGGTGGTGACGTGAAGTCATGTGACCGTGCTGTAGTTCCGTTATAGCCCAACATTAGCTTTTTAGTAAAATAATCATAAAGTTGTGTTAATATATGGAGATTATCGTGCTGAACAAAACGTGTAAATATCAAATTATTATTATAATTTTTTGCAATAATCCACATTTCAGGGTCCACTTCAAAAATCTGTCATCACTACACCACTTTGTTGGGCTTTTCCTGCTATGAAAAGTCAAAATGTCTGCTTTGAATAATGCGAATAATGCAACATTATTATAGCAGCATTAGCAGTCTGTAGGGACTCGGCTTGGGAACCAGAGGGTCGCTGATCAAATCCCTGAATGGACAAAGCGTAACATCTGGACTTGTATTTAAAAATGTTTCAGTTTTGACAATTTAATTACAGTTCAAATCTTCCATTTCAATTCAATAGCTTTATAAGCATGACCATCATTACATACAGTATTGCTAAAGCTGTCTATAGTTGCAACATCCATACATCTAATTGGATATATGCAATTTAATTATGTTTGCCAGTTTGTTACTTCGTAGATACTTCATAGTTAGTAGTCCTGCGTCTATAGTTTTCATATAACGTCTACTGTTGATGTTACTAGTCCCGTACTGACAGTTTATGATGTATAACTGTACGTGCACACCCTGTGTTATAAACATGAGCGTCTGGATAGTCTTTATAGGGTTCGTCTGGTGCACAGGAAGTGAGGCTTTTCCATTTCTGGCAGCAGCAGATTGTTTGGAATAAATATAGACGGATGAGCAGCCTTATCTGCCACCTACACAACATCAGAAGACTTTACAGTACTGCCAACACAGCTTCATTGACAAATGAACTTTTAAAAGAGATGCAGGACACAACCACAGCCGCAATAAATATGATATCAGTAGCAACGCATGCAAAAGCTGAATAGAAACAAGCTTTCGATGTGGCAAAGACGAATGCTCCACCATCACTTATATTGTCTGAAATTGCTGGGTATTTGCAGATTCATCCATCACTGTTTCAAAGAGTTTCAGGTTACATTGACTCCTCACAAAATGTCTTTTCTTGGCTTATTTCACACTTTCAAGGTCGATAAAAGCCAATTTGGCGAGGCTTGTCTCAACCAGGAAAAAGCTGGATGATATTATAATTAAAGGGGCCCTCTCCTGCTGATGTTCAGGTGTATATCAGTATGTAGTGTCTCTACTTTAAAGAGTCCTCTCCTGCTGATGTTCAGGTGTATATCAGTATGTAGTGTCTCTACTTTAAAGAGTCCTCTCCTGCTGATGTTCAGGTGTATATCAGTACGTAGTGTCTCTACTTTAAAGAGTCCTCTCCTGCTGATGTTCAGGTGTATATCAGTATGTAGTGTCTCTACTTTAAAGAGTCCTCTCCTGCTGATGTTCAGGTGTATATCAGTATGTAGTGTCTCTACTTTAAAGAGTCCTCTCCTGCTGATGTTCAGGTGTATATCAGTATGTAGTGTCTCTACTTTAAAGAGTCCTCTCCTGCTGATGTTCAGGTGTATATCAGTATGTAGTGTCTCTACTTTAAAGAGTCCTCTCCTGCTGATGTTCAGGTGTATATCAGTATGCAGTGTCTCTACTTTAAAGAGTCCTCTCCTGCTGATGTTCAGGTGTATATCAGTATGCAGTGTCTCTACTTTAAAGAGTCCTCTCCTGCTGATGTTCAGGTGTATATCAGTATGTAGTGTCTCTACTTTAAAGAGTCCTCTCCTGCTGATGTTCAGGTGTATATCAGTATGTAGTGTCTCTACTTTAAAGAGTCCTCTCCTGCTGATGTTCAGGTGTATATCAGTATGTAGTGTCTCTACTTTAATGAGTCCTCTCCTGCTGATGTTCAGGTGTATATCAGTATGCGGTGTCTCTACTTTAAAGAGTCCTCTCCTGCTGATGTTCAGGTGTATATCAGTATGTAGCATCTCTACTTTAAAGAGTCCTCTCCTGCTGATGTTCAGGTGTATATCAGTATGTAGCGTCTTTACTTTAAAGAGTCCTCTCCTGCTGATGTTCAGGTGTATATCAGTATGTAGTGTCTCTACTTTAAAGAGTCCTCTCCTGCTGATGTTCAGGTATATATCAGTATGTAGTGTCTCTACTTTAAAGAGTCCTCTCCTGCTGATGTTCAGGTGTATATCAGTATGTAGTGACTGCTTTAAAGAGTCCTCTCCTGCTGATGTTCAGGTGTATATCAGTATGTAGTGTCTCTACTTTAAAGAGTCCTCTCCTGCTGATGTTCAGGTGTATATCAGTATGTAGTGTCTCTACTTTAAAGAGTCCTCTCCTGCTGATGTTCAGGTGTATATCAGTAGGTAGTGTCTCTACTTTAAAGAGTCCTCTCCTGCTGATATTCAGGTGTATATCAGTATGTAGTGTCTCTACTTTAAAGAGTCCTCTCCTGCTGATGTTCAGGTGTATATCAGTATGTAGTGTCTCTACTTTAAAGAGTCCTCTCCTGCTGATGTTACATGCACTAGAACCACACACAATAAGAACAATAGGGCCTCTTTAAGCTCAATACAATCTGAATGTTCTGTCTTCTAGAAGTAACCTTTCTCAGCCAAAGGACACAGAGGTGACAGGTACTGGCTTGAGTTGATGATCCTCACATCTTCCAGTTTGGAAACCCCAGAGCAGAGCTAACTGACCTCGAGAGTGTGTGTGACAGACATGTGCTACCTACAGAAAAGGTCGTGTAGGAATAAGTCCTAAAACCCGGGAAATGTGGTTCAGTCTTTGCACTTCCTGTCCTCTCGCCTGGAAGTCAATAGTGTTCTGAATGTGCTGGAAACATGTAAGTATCATACAAGTTAGTTTGCCACAGAACATCTAAATCCACTGGAGAAATGATGCCGGATGTTTGTGGATTAAACCAGAGAGATGCTGACTTTCAGATTAACCTACAACATAAGTCGTGACTTTACGACTATTTGCACAATGTCATATGGAACAATGTTGAGTAAAATGACTCTCCTCTTAAACTCCATCCTTCTGTCTCTTCTGGGAAGTAATTACTTTAGCATTAGCTAAAGCCTGCATAAGACTCAGGGTGATGGTGACACTATCTTCACACACACACACACACACACACACATGAACGTGCAAACTATATGACATTCAACTAATGTTACCAAGCTCGACCTTCCAAAGGGTTTTCGCTAAAAATATGCAAACACACTCGACGCACAGCTGGGATTAAAAATGCTTTGGACTTCCCGCCCGGAGGCTTTCCCGGTCTTTGCAATCAGGAAATTGATGTATCACACACACCAGTGGAGCGTGAAGCGTGTTGCATGTTGCTGACGAACATGGATTGGAATTCATATACCAACGTACAGCGGAGAAAAAACAGCTAACAATTACAGGCTAGAGGTTCCTTAAACATTTGTACAGTTACACTCACTGCTGTCACTGTACGTCCACACACACTCCTGCCTCAGAGGGAGGACACACACTGACCTGTGCTGAGCGGCTCACTTCACACACACTTCCTAATGTATCCTCGCCGCTGACATCTCCCTTATTTCCAGCAACCCTTTTGGAAAATCCCCAAAAGCATAATAACCTGTTTCTCTTTGGGGGGTTCCCTTCCTGTAGTGTGTTGTATAGGACGTTGTGCATGTACATGGTCTGCAAAGACTACAATCCCAAAGTTACAGAACATAGTGACATCACTAGGGCAGTGGCAAGGCAACCAATCAGAGCAGACTGGGCTCTGGTTTCAGACAGAGGGTGAAAAGAGGTGCTGCAGCACTACACACTGATATCCACCTGAACATCAGCAGGAGAGGACTCTTTAAAGTAGAGACACTACACACTGATATACACCTGAACATCAGCAGGAGAGGACTCTTTAAAGTAGAGACACTACATACTGATATACACCTGAACATCAGCAGGAGAGGACTCTTTAAAGTAGAGACACTACATACTGATATCCACCTGAACGTCAGCAGGAGAGGACTCTTTAAAGTAGAGACACTACATACTGATATCCACCTGAACGTCAGCAGGAGAGGACTCTTTAAAGTAGAGACACTACATACTGATATACACCTGAACGTCAGCAGGAGAGGACTCTTTAAAGTAGAGACACTACATACTGATATACACCTGAACATCAGCAGGAGAGGACTCTTTAAAGTAGAGACACTACATACTGAAATACACCTGAACATCAGCAGGAGAGGACTCTTTAAAGTAGAGACACTACATACTGATATACACCTGAACATCAGCAGGAGAGGACTCTTTAAAGTAGAGACACTACATACTGATATACACCTGAACATCAGCAGGAGAGGACTCTTTAAAGTAGAGACACTACATACTGATATACACCTGAACATCAGCAGGAGAGGACTCTTTAAAGTAGAGACACTACATACTGATATACACCTGAACATCAGCAGGAGAGGACTCTTTAAAGTAGAGACACTACATACTGATATACACCTGAACATCATCAGGAGAGGACTCTTTAAAGTAGAGACACTACATACTGATATACACCTGAACCTCAGCAGGAGAGGACTCTTTAAAGTAGAGACTCTACATACTGATATACACCTGAACATCAGCTGGAGAGGACTCTTTAAAGTAGAGACACACATTGTGTTGTTGGTGGTGTTGACTATGCCTCCCTGAACAATGTGCTCTGCCTCTGGAGTTGTTGCACAGCGTGTCAAACATCTGGACTGATGTTCGGTCGCTATTTGGGAAAGACCCGAGGCAGAAACAGACTGTCTGACTGACTCCTGGAAACAACAGTGCAATCCCAAATGTTGCGTAACATCTGTTGGGATTTCCAGACAGGAATGTTCTTTAAAGATGGGACGGATGTGCACACACACACACACACGCCACACACACACACACACACACACACACACACACACACACACACACACATTCCCGTGTGAACCTCTACATATGAACTTCAGAGCGCAGAGGAAGCAGGGTTTGGTATATTTATACATTTCTCTGTTTGGATGACTCACATTTCAGTGGGTGCGCCTTGATCTCCATCCAGAGCGTTTCTCTTTCACTTTGTTTTCACGTTGAGCTGCATTCCTTCCCCTCTTGTACTTTTTGTGAAAATACATTTTTTTTTAGTGATTTTCATATTTGAAAGAAATGAGTCCATCCTGTCCTCGTTGTCCTCGCCCTTCAGTCCGGTCGGATAATGATTAGAAAGGATGGAGCCGAAGCCAGACAGACAGTAATGGGTTCAGGAATACTCATCAGTGCAAGGAGCGCCTTGTTCCAGGTTATTACATGTAACACCGGGGGAGGGGCAATTGTCACTCGACTTCCTGTTAACGGTTCAAGGTCGCATCACGGTGGGTGCAAAGCCGTCTTTAGGGCCGTCATGTTGCATCATTTATGCTGAAGAGTCCTTGAGCAACACACTAAATCCTTGCAGATGCATGGAGGTTATCGTCTGTATTCTTTTCTTCTGAACCCCCCAGTGAGCCTCTTGACGACAGGGCGAAGAGAAACGAGGAATTAATAATGATTCACTTTACAGTCAAAGGTTCCCAGTGGGATCTTTTTGAAAGTCACATTTGACTGGTATGGCTTGACTTATGCACTTAAAATGGCTGATAATAATCGGCGATTTCCTTGGTTGCGAAAAAGAGGGTTCAAATCTCAACATTTCAAACATGTAGAATCAAAGAGAAAGCTTAAGAAAAGACACAGAACTCAGAAAATACCGTGATGTGCTGACGCTATTAACCAGTTAAGCCCCATGCCCCCGGTACAGGGGGCTAAAGGCAACATCTTGCAAGAAACAGCGTCTGAGAGATTCTTAACATTTCACAAACTTTGAATGTGTCGTACCCACTTCATCTTTAGCTAAACGAAACACAAGGGTAATTACAAAGGCTCTGAATTAGCCCTGAGCGAAGAAATGCTAACGCGCTTAGCACAGAACTCACGGTAAAATACCCTTATTACTTATCGGATCTGCACAAACAAGATATCGATTAACAAGCTGAGATTCCACAGATTCCAGAAATATAAGTGTCATCACTGAGCGATCAAAACGCGGCACGGGAAACAAAAACAGACATCACAACACGTAGCTTTAGGTAGCAAACACGGGACATTGTCTTACCTTTTGCTGTTTCTGATCAAAAGTCGTGCTCAATGGCATTACAACGATAAACACGCTGCAGAGGGTTAATCCAATGTGTCTGTGTCCCTTTGAAATGATTTCTGATAAGATTTCATATTAGCTGCTTCCAGAGTGTATCGCACACTCCAATAATCTGAAATAAACCACTATCGGGACGACACTGGTTCTGTGTACCCAAATAATATCTTTCGTGAACCACTGTCTGATCCGTTAGAGGGGGGTCAAACTCAAGGCCCGGGGGCCAAATCCGGCCCA